>JAQFXM010003118.1:0-21508 GCA_034693345.1 Entomobrya multifasciata | reverse complement strand
TCAAATCAATTAAATTCTTTCAGAGTTCGGAGTTGTTCCAGTAGCACATCGTTATGAATTTCCAATAAGTGCAATTTAAGTAGTGGCTCGTTTCTAATTATGGTTTCATTGCGGCAATACGGGCATAAATATTGAACAAGTTTTTTTTGACCAATGGACTGAGCTGTCGCAATTTCAGACGTTAATAGTATATCGATCATGTCATTTAATGACTGAAACTTGTCGCTAGTTTCCAAGATGTCCATAAAGAAATGTTTTGTGTGACTAATTGACAAATGGAGTTTAAGCTCCTCCACATTTTTAAAAGCTTTACACCAATTTTTTGAGGCACAAAAGGGGCAACAAATTTTTACAAATGACTGTTTTCTACTTAAAGAAGTTAGCTCATTCCTATGAGATGGTTTAGGTTTACTAGCGAGGTATTTTGTAGGCATGTAAAACGTCGCTAAAAGGCAAGCAAACGTGTTTTGAACAAGATGTCTGTCGACCAAAAGAAACACAAGTAATGATATTGACCAACCAATGCTCAGAAATATCGTTAAAATGTAAACCGCAATGTTGCTTTTTGCGGGTTGCTCAGAAGTTTTGCCAGAGTCACTAATGTTTTTAGAATTGGTTTCATTGAAAACCTGAATGTTTGTTTTGAGTGCAAGATACCACCTGAAGTATTTTTGCCACCATTCAAGTACTCCAGTTTGAAAGGAATATTTGCATCGTAACAAAAGTCTAGAAGGAAAGTATCCATGGTACTTATATCCTTCCATGTTTTCATTCAAGAAATCCTTTCCCATGTATACTGGTTTATTGAATGCTACTAACTTAACATACGTTTGAATTGCCGATGTCTGCATCACTATTATAGCTGACTTGTAGCACTTGTTCATATGAGTGTTCATCGCAATTTCACTAGATTTAAGTCCGTCATCTTCATCAGGATCAAGTTTTTCTTGAGGTACCATTTCAGAATTATTTAAATACCAAAACGTTTCATCAGAAATATTGTTTTTCAAGGTACTCAGCTTGTTCCAATTATATATAGCAAACCTACTTAATACTTCATACCAGAGTTCAGACACAATTGGGAAAGCCTCATGGTCGGTTTCTTGCAAGTTTGAGTCTTGGAGTTTGATCTTATCGATAAAAGTCCAGTAATCATCACTCGAAAGGTGCACACGTCGCAAATAGATTTTAAAGTCATGATCAACTAAACTTTTAAATGTGTCAAATGGAATCCAGCTGGGTTCTAATGTTAGTCGAGTTATATTGTCGCCTTTGTATTCATTGCTTAAAATTAGAAATGCAAGAGGCAAAACACATAACAAAAGCTTGTTTCCATCTGTAGTAGAAAATATTTGTGTGGATTGGTCGACTATTGAGAAGCATAAAGAAAAACAGGAATCGCAAAAATTTAGCCCTTCAGCTTCTCGACCATTCTCGTAGTCAAAGTATTCAGGTATGCTATAATAACGCAAGTCAGGACAATCAGCATCCAAGTCAACGTATCAAAGGCAACTACCAATTCCCGCAATTGGTTTATCCAATGCTTCTGTTCCTTGTGACAGCTCACAAATCGAACTTGTGTGCTGCTGAAAATTAATCCGAGCTCTTGGAAGAAACCAACATGTATTTCAGTGTGTCTGTGAATGTATGAAAGTAGCTTCCTAGGATAGCTTGTTGCTCTACTCAAAGAGCATTCTATTTTGAGAGCTGTTCTCGAATCCTTGATTTCCGTATATTTATCGGTAAATGCTAACGTTATGTTGTCGAATATAATGTAATCAAATGCATGCACATTTACCAAGAATGGCAAAAATTCAGGGTCGTATTCTGGAAGGTAAGATAATAAGACGTTGCGTTTCCGGTTTTCCTTTAAAAACATATTTTTGTAGTAGTCTAGAGAATGTGTTAGCACTACACCGACAAGCCGAGGAAGAACATTTCGAATATAACGCAAAATAATTTTAAATAGGGTTTTTATATTTGAATGATAACTATTAACTGAAATCAGTTTAAAAGGCTCGCATAGATTACAATGCTGACAAAAAAATCCAGACTTTGTTCAGCATTTGTCACTCGTTGAATCAGCAAAACGTCGGAAAATGTTATTGCATATTGTTCTCTAATTGCAGACAAAATCCATCTATTTGTGCTATTGCTTCCAAGGCAAATAGACCCAAAATCATTATTGCAAACAAGTACAGAGTATATTACTTGGTTATTAATATACTTTTCTTTAATAATTCTAAGTTCATCGCTGTATATCTCAGATGCGATATAAAATGGATTTTTTATCAAGAGCCCATACACTTCATAGTTATCGTACATGTAAGATGAAACCTCTTCATTTGATGGATGTAAATAAACCTCGGCTTCACAATTTAAGTTTTTACTTGCCAACCTTAATCCTAAATGGAAAGGAATATTGGCATATTCTAAACCTCTTTGATCTGATAATACGCTTGACATATTTTGTGCCTCAAGTGCTTCCCAAATGTCAAAAATACTTTGATGTAACTCAGTTGTATTGATATTGTATCGTGAAATTAGTTCAAATGGGTACACATAAAAATCCTTGAAAAACGAAAAGTAGCGTAGTAGTATTACTGGTGTAGATACGTGATCAAATGGAATACTAAGTCCTTGGTAATTAAGAATAAAAACTAAACATTCATCAAAACCAGCAACTAATTGTAAATCGTTGGCTGTATTGGAGTGAAAAGCTGTCTCCAGCGATCGACTGAAATTAAAGCCAATCAGTGTAGAAATTATCAATATAGGTCTCATACTTTTAAGTTCCATTGTGATCTAAAAATCAGGGGTGTACAAATTTATAAATTCGGTTTTTTCACAAATTACAAAAATTATTTAGGATAAAACTTTTAAAAGACGACAAGCAATTTCTATCAAACGAAAATATCAAGCCCCTATCAATGATTACTAGTACTCTTTTAAGAAAACAGAATGTCACAACGAGTCATAATTGTAGATTTTACTTTTGTGTATGAAGCCACCATTATACCCTTAGTAATTGAAACTAGAGCTGTTGAAACTGAGCAGTCAAGAGTTTTCGAACCCACTTTATATGTCAACCCAGAGGAACAGGAGAGATGTTTTAGGACTATATTTTAGAATATATTTGTTTGTGCTTATTACATTCACAAGCATTCGAATTTGAAGATATTAAAGAATTATGGACTTCACACTTCCAAACTGCGAACAATTAAGACCATTCTGTTACTAAAAGAGCAGAACAATTACTTGAAAGGGTTATACAAAAATGTAAAATAATTTATCGTCTGGGTTGATAGAAAAACAGGATGTTACGAGCTATGTTACAAAAAATCGATATGTTTTAATAGGATTTCTGAATCATACAAAGACAATGATAAATTGAATTTGGAATGGAAAAGTTCAGTGTAGAAAATAATCGTTCTTATTTTGTTCAACGTCTTATTCCAACACTATATGACAAAGTGATAATGAGTTTAATGTTTCCTTGGTTATATATTACAATATCTCATGTTTCAAGTTAACAGTTGAAGTTGATATGACAATTTTCTCAATAATATCTGCTTAACGCTAGAAGAATGTATCGTTTCAAATCTTTCTCTAAAATTGTTAAGTTTTAAGGTAGCATGTACATGTATCTGTAAGTTTTTGATTACATTTGGATAGCTTGTACAGAGACATGGTTCGGATTCCTATTTGTTACTTGGGAAATAATTAGGTTGGCTTATAAGACGGTCGATGGAATTCAACACTTCGATTTAGAAAATGTTACAACGTTTGGAAACGCATACCTATGTACAATATTTAAGTAACAGAATGAACCACAAGTGAAAACGAAGAAAAAATTAATTAGGAAAATGCGATTAGAGGTGTCAAGAGTTTCATTGCGACAGGTGAGGCTAATCAGTTTAAAGACATATAGGGTGTCAATTCTTTTGCATTTGCAAAACTCACATTAAATTTTGCTGCAGACTTTAATAGATTCGTTTTCAAACAAACAGTTGAATAAATAGTCTTAAAGATTGAAACTATCCTTCTTAACACCGTTTCATAAATATGAAAAGTACATAAAAAGTCAGTTTCTTAACTGTAGAAGTATTGGTTACCATAAGGTTTTGGTATTTTTATAAGCTTAACCAAGTATACGCTAACAAAACCAATGACGCCGATAATCATATACATCTTCCCATTTGCTCTTGTGTTCAATCTTTTACACAAATATTGTCACCAAATTGAATTCTTTGTTTCACTCGAAACTTGTTTAAATTTTCAATGATTTTCTTCTGTTAATCTCTGCTTATTTGTGCTCCATTTGTTTGAAAATATTCTGCACGTATTTACTTAGAATTTAAGAATATTAAATTACTGCTTTCAAAAGTTTCAAAACAAAACGAAAACCAAGTCACATATGAGTTTGATTTTCGATTTCACTTTAAGCATTTAAAAGTAAAACGATTTTGGACATATACCTATTAACGTAAAACTCCAACGAAAAGAAGACAGAACTGAAACAATAGCATTACGTAATTTTTATGTAGACCGGCCATCAACAATTTTGGTCTCAAAGATTCGAGTTTTTTCGCTATTATTTAAGACGCTAGAACGTAGCTTTTAGACCAAATGATGACCTTCAATAGAGTCATATAGTTGACGTAGGCGATTATAATGTACCTGCGTCCAGTCAAAATCTCATTTCTTGCAATTTAAGTTTTTACGAACCAAGTCTAAAAAAGCGTATACAACGATTAGACTAATTGTATACTTTAACTGACGTAGCATTAAATATTTTATACCAATTGGGCAGATTTGCATAGATTTGAATAGATTTTTCTAAAGTACTCAAAAACTTCTAATAAATAGGACCCGTTGTGCAGAAGACGAGCTCGAATATTCCTGAAGATTTTCAAATTACACTTGCCAATTTATATTAAAAGCTTGCTCCGTCTGGCCTAGAATTAAAAAGTATAATTATCGTTTTCAGACTTATCAAAAAGTTTAAGAAGGTCACCTTTCTTCGACATACTGAGGATAGTTTTTTCACCTTTGTCTGAAATCACCATGACCAATATATTACAAAGTGACACTAAAGTATATGACAAGCGTTGGCCGGATTAAAGAAATTTTCGTTTAGATTTGCCAAAGTTAATGGCACTACAAATAAACTTATGGTTACTCAATGCTTTCATTTTTTGTTGTCAATGAATGGTAATTTGGGGGATTTAAGACTGGATATATGACAAGACTTAAATGGCCTTTTAAAGATTAAGCAAAAAGACGACACTGAGAAGATTTTCAAGTTGGTGGGTTTTGAGCAGAGAATTTTTGAAAACAATGTACTGAATTTCTATAACAATCTAAAGAAAGTAGGAATCAAGTTTAGATTTGAAAGTTTACAATTTTATTCTGTTGAAGATTGTTTCCTACGAAAATAACACAAGTGTATGTCTTGGCATACTAATTGTATATAACTGGTGCATAGTTGAATTTATTTGTTTAATATGGATCTTTCTTAGCAAATACATAATGTACGTTGGTAAGCACGGTTTTGAATAACCTGATCAATAAATAACAAAGCCATTAAAATTCTAGAATTTCCCATATTTTTCATTATGATCTTGATTTCTTTGCCACAGTCATAACATTATTTTCTTTAAAGTTTAGTTGAGACAAATATAATAATAAGAAATGAAGTTATACGCCACATCGAAATCATTATTCTCAGGATTTAAAAGTATTATAAGAAACCGAATTACCATGGCAGGCAATATGTTACGCACAATAAAGTAAAGTTAAATAGTTCATTCGTTTCCTTTCACTGATGCTAATGATGTAACAGCATTTATAAAACTAAGAAGTATATGCTTTAAAAATAAACCTTATCCGTATATAAATGGTACATCTACATAATTTCATCAGAAATATTGTGAGTAATTTCCTAAACACCGGCCTTCGAAATCACTTTTATGAAAAATATGTTCAAATCAATGAAATTCTTTTAGAGTTCGGAGTTTTTCCAGTAGCACATCGTTGTGAATTTCCAATAAGTGCAATTTTAGCAGTGGCTTGTTTCTAAATGAGGTTTCATTATGACAATATGGACACAAATATTGAAACAGCTTTTCTTGACCAATGGACTGAGCAGTCGCAATTTCAGACGTTAATATTATATTGATCATGTCATTTAATGACTTTCGCTTGTCGTTGGTTTCCAACATATCCATGCAGAAATGTTCAGTATGACTAATTGACAAATGTAGTTTCAGGTCTTCCGCATTTTCAAACATTTTGCGCCAATTTTTTGCGGCACAAAAGGGACAATTAACTTTGACAAATGATTGTTTTCGACTTAATGAAGCTACCTGATTCCTATGAGATGATATAGGTTTCCAAGCGAGGTATTTTGTAGGCATGTAAAACGTCGCACAAAAGCAAGTAAACGTGTTTTGAAAAAGGTGTCTGTCGACAACAACAAATACAAGTATTGATATCGACCAACCAATAATCAGAAATATCGTTAAAATGTAAAGTGCAATGTTACTTTTTATGGGTTGTTCAGAAGCTTTGCCGGAGTCACTAATGTTGTTTGAGTTAGCTTCATTGAAAACCTGAATGTTGGTTTTGAGTGCAAGGTACCACCTTAAGTATTTTTGCCACCATTCAAATACTCCCGTTTGAAAGGAATATTTACATCGCAACAAAAGTCTGGAAGGAAAGTATCCATTATACATATATCCTTTCAGGTTTTCAATCAGGATATCTTTTCCCAGGTACACAGGCTTATTTAATGCTGCTAACTTGGCATACGTTTGAATTGCAGATGTCTGCATCACTATTATGGCTGACTTGTAGCACTTGTTCATATGAGTTTCCATCGCAATTTTATTAGATTGATTCATATGAGTGTCATCTTCACCAGGATCAAGTTTTTCTATAGGTGCCATCTCAGAGTTATTAAAATACCAAAACGTTTCATCAGAAATATTATTTTTCAAGGCACTCAATCTGTTCCAATAAGATATAGAAAACCTACTTAATACTTCATACCAGAGTTCAGATACAATCGGGAACGCCTCATGATTATTTTCTTGCACGTATGAGTCTTGGAGTTTGATCTTATCGATAAAAGTCCAGTAATCATCACTCGAAAGGTGCACACGTCGCAAATAGATTTTAAAGTCATGATCAACTAAACTTTTAAATGTGTCAAATGGAATCCAGCTGGGTTCTAATGTTAGTCGAGTTATATTGTCGCCTTTGTATTCATTGCTTAAAATTAGAAATGCAAGAGGCAAAACACATAACAAAAGCTTGTTTCCGTCTGTTCTGGAAAATATTTGTGTAGATTGGTCTACTATTGAGAAGCATAAAGAAAAAAAAGAATCAGTAAAATTTAGTCCTCTAAGCTTCTCAACTATCCTCGTAGTCAAAGTGTTCAGATATGCTGTAATAATACATGTTAGGAAAATCAGTATCCATGTCAATGTATCGAAGGCAAGAACCAATTCCTGCAATTGGCTTATCCAATGCTTCTGTTCCTTGTGACAGCTCACAAACCGCATTTGTGTGCTACTGAAAACAAATCCCAGCTCTTGGACAAAACCAACATGTATTTCAGTGTTTCTGCTAATATATGATAGCAACTTCTGAGGATAGTTCATTGCTCTACTCAAAGAGCATTCTATTTTCAGAGCTGTTCTTGAATCCCAGATTTCTTCATATTCATCGATAAATGCTAACGTAATGTTGTCAAAAATGATGTAATCAAATGCATGCTCATCTACCAAGAATGGGAAAAATTCAGGCCTGTATTCGGAAAGGTAATTCAACAACACTTTGCGTTTTCGGATTTCTTTTGAAAGTGTACTTTCGTAGTAATCTAGAGATCGCGTAATAACCACACCGAGAAGTCGGGGTAAAACATTTCCAATAAAACGGGTATGGTTTGTAAGTAGGGTTTTTGTATTGGAATTGTAACTTTTTACCGAAACCAGTTTAAATGGCTCGCATAAATCACAATGCAGACAAAAAAGTTCTAGACTTTGTCCAGCATTGGTTCGACGTTGAATTAGCAAAACATCAGAAAACGTTATTGCAAATGGTTCTCCAACTGCAGACAAAATCCATCTATTTGTGCTATTGCTTTCAAGGCAAATAGACCCAAACTCCTCATTGCAAATAAGTACAGAAAATATTACATGGTTATTAATAAACCTTTCTTTCATAATTCTGAGTTCATCGCTGTATTTCTTCGATTTAATATAAAATGGATTTTTGAGCAAGGGCCCATATAATTGATGTTTATGGTACATGTAAGAGAATGCCTCCTCATTTAGTGGATGTAAATAAACCTTGGCCTCACAAATGGTGTTTTTAGTTGCCAACCTTAACCCTAAATGGAATGGAAGGTTGGCATATTCTAAACCTCTTCTATCTGATAACAAGCTTGACAGATTTTGTGCCTTAAGTGATTCCCAGATGTCAAAGATATTTTTATACAATTCAGTTGTATTGATGTGGTTTCGTGAAATCACTTCAAATGGGTACACAAAAAGTCCTTGAAAAACGAAAAGTAGCGTAGTAGTATTACCGGTGTGGACATTTGATCAAATGGAATATCGAGACCTTGGAAATTTAGAATAAAAACTAAACATTCATCAAACCCTGTAACTAATTGAAACTCGTTGTCGGAATTAGACTTAAAAGTTGTCTCCAACGATTGACTTAAATTGAAGCTAATCAGAGTACATATTATCAATAAAGATATAATAATTTTAAGTTCCATTGTGATAAATAAATCAGAGATGCAAATTTATAAATTCGGGTTTAGCCCACAACACAAGTAGTAAAAGACAAAAACTTTTAAAAAGCGATGCGTAATTTCTATCAAATGAAAATATCCAGCCCTCTTTCAATAATTACAACTGTTTAAAAAAAACAGAATGATAAAACGATTGTTATAAGTTTAAACTTTACGTTTGTGTATGAAGCTACCCTTAAATCCTATAGTAATCAATTCGTTCACGAGTTCCAGAAATCACTTGAACTGTCAATCAGGAGTAATAGGAGAGACGTTTATGGAGTAATGTATTCTTTTGTGCTTATTACAGACAAAAGCATTTGAATTTAAAGATTAAGCGAAGAAGAATTGTGGACTTAACACTACACAACTGCGCACCATTTAGACCATACAGTTGCTAAAGGGCAGAACAATAATTTGCAAGGGTTATACAAGCGTGTAAAATATTTAATCTTTTGGAATGGAAAAAACAGGATGTTACGAGCTATGTTGCTAGAAATCGATATGTGTTAATGGGGTTTCTCAATTATTAAAAGACAATGAGAAATTGATTGTGGAATGAAAAATTCAGTGTGGAAAATAATAGTTTTTATTTGGTTTGACATCTTATACTAAATCTATATGACAAATTGATATTAAGCTTAATGTTTTCTCGGATTGTATGTTAAAAGATCTCCATGTTTCAAATTTACTGTTTAACATAATTTACTAAGATCTGTTTAACGAAGAATTCTTTGTTTCAAATCTGCATCTTAAATTTTAAAGCTTAAAAGTAGTTTATGAATGCATACTGTGATGTATGTATATGCATGTGAAATGTAAGAGTTAATGAAATCAAGAGAGAGAGCCAGTGTACTTTACCACTATGCAAAGAGAGCTTCATTCTGAGCAGAAGTGAAGAGCAGAGAGTCTTACACGATACTTAACATGACATGTGTGTAAGAGTATAGACATAGATAATTGGTTATCTAGACAAGACTGGAGAAAGCAAGAAAATCAATATTCAAGTTACGTGTAAGTTAAATTTCGATTTCACTAGAAGCATTTAAAAATTAAAACGATTTTGGAAATATGTAACGTAAAACTCTAACCAAAAGAAGCAGAACTGAAATAAAAGCAATATGTTGACCGGTCATCAACAATTTCGATCTCACAGATTCGAGTTTTTTCGCAACTATTTTAGAAGCTAGAAAGTAGCTAGAACTCTTACAATTTAATTTTTTGCAAACCAAGTCTAAAAAAGCGTCTACAACGATAAGGCTAAGTGTATAGTCTAACTGACGTAGCATTAAATATTTTATGCCTAACATATAAAAAATTGGGCAGATTTGCATATATTTACATGGATTTTTCTAAAATACTCAAAAATTCGAATATGTAGAACCCATTGTGAAGAAGAAGAGCTCAAATTTTCCTGAAGGTTTTCAAATTACACTTGGCAGTTTAATTTAAAAGCTTGCTCCGTCTGGCCTAGAATTGAAAAATCGAATTATCGTTTTCATACTTATCAAAACGTTTAACAAGGTCCACTATTCTTCAACATACTGAGGATAGTTTTTTCACCTTTGTCTGAAATCACCATGTCCCAAAACATTACAAAGCGACACTGAAATATATGACCAGCGTTGGCTGGATTAAAGAAATTTTCGTTTAGATTTGCCAAAGTTAATGGCACTAAAAATAAACCTGATCGTTTCTCCATGCTTTCATTTTTTGTTGTCATTGAATGGCAATTAAGTTTTCAGACTGAATAAATGACATGACTTAAATGACCTTTTAATGATTAAGCAACAAGACGACACTGAGAATATTATAAAGTTGGTGGGATTTGAGCAGAGAATTTTCGAAAACAATGTACTGAATTTCTATACCAATCTAAAGAAAGTAGGAATCAATTTGACATTTGAAATTTACAATGTTATTCTGTTGAAGATTGTTTCCTACGAAAATAGCACAAGTGTATGATTTGGCATACTTATTGAAATTAACTGGTGCATGGTTGAATTTATTTGTTTAATATTGATCCTTCTTAGCAAATACATAATGCACGGTTTTGAATAACCTGAGCGATAAATAACAAAGCCATTAAAATACAAGAAACTTCCATATTTTTCGTTATGATCTTGATTTCTTTGCCGCAGGCATTATTTTCTTTAAGTTTAATTGAGACAAATATAATAAAAAATGAAGTTATATGTCACATCGAAATCATGTATTCTCAGGACTTAAAGGTGTTATAAAAAACCGAATTACCATGTCAGGCAATAGGTTACGCATAATAAAGTAAAGTTAAATAGTTCATTCCTATTATTTCACTGATGCTAGTGATGTAACAGAATTTATAAAACTAAGAAGTATACACTTTAAAATTAAAACTTAACCGTATATAAATGGCACATCAACATAATTTTATCAGACATATTGTGAGTAATTTTTTAAGCACCGGCCGTCGAAATCACTTTTATGAAAAATTTGTTGAAATCAATTAAATTCTTTTAGAGTTCGGAGTTTTTCCAGTAGTACATCGTTGTGAATTTCCAATAAGTGCAATTTTAGCAGTGGCTTGTTTCTAAATGAGGTTTCATTATGGCAATATGGACACATATATTGTGTCGGTTTTTCTTGACCAATGGACTCAGCTGTCGCAATTTCAGCTGTTAATACTATATTGCTGATGTCATTTAATGACTGAAGCTTGTCGTTAGATTCCAAGATATCCAAGAGGAAATGTTCAGTGTGACTAATTGACAAATGGAGTTTCAGGTCCTCCGCATTTTCAAAAACTTTACGCCAGTTCTCTGCTGCACAAAAGGGACAATTAACCTTTACAAATGAAGGGTATTTAGTGCTTAATGAAGCTTCCTGAGCCTTATCACATGATCCAGATTTCTTAGCGAAGTATTTTGCAGGCATACAAAAAGTCACCCAAAAGCAATTAAACGTATTTTGAGCCAAGTGCCTATCAAAAACAACAAAAACGAGCATTGATATAGACCAACCAATGCTAAGACTTAGTGACAAAATGTAAACTGCAATGCTGTTTTTAGTGGGTTCCTGAAAAGTTTTGCTAGAGTCACTAATGTTCTTAGAGTTGGCTTCATTGAAAATCTGAATGTTGGTTTTGAGTGCAAGATACCACCTTAGGTATTTTTTCCACCATTCAAGTACTCCCGATTGAAAGGAATATTTACATCGTAACAAAAGCCTAGTAGGAAAGTATCCAGTATACATATACCCTTCCAGGTTATCATTCAAAATATCTTTTCCCATGTAAACAGGATTATTTGATGCCTTTAATTTGGCATACGTTTGAATTGCTGAAGTCTGCATCACAATGATAGCTGACTTGTAGCACTTGCTCATATGCTTTTCCATCGCAATTTCACTGGATGTAAGGTCGTCATCTTCATCAGGATCAAGTTTTTCTTGAGGTACCATTTCAGAATTGTTCAAATACCATAAAGTCTCATCAGAAATATTGTGTTTTAAGATACTCAATCTGTTCCAATAAGATATAGAAAACCTACTTATTACTTCAAACCAGAGTTCAGAGATAATCGGGTACGCCTCATGATTATTTTCTTGCACGTATGGGTTTTTTATTTCAAATTCCTCTCTTATACTCGTGCACGCATTATTCGACAGGTACACCCGCCGCAAATAGATCTTAAAATTATGATCAACTAAACTTTTAAAAGTGTCAAATGGAAACAGGCTGGGTTCTAATGTTAGTCGAGTTATATTGTCGCCTTTATATTCATTGCTTAGTATGAGAAATGCAAGAGGCAAAACACACAACAAAATCTTGTTTCCACCTGTCCTGCAAAATATTTGTGTGGATTGGTCGACTATTGAAAAGCATAGAGAAAAACACGAATCACAAAAATTCAGCCCACTCAGCCTCTCAACTATTCTCGTAGTCAAAGTGTTAAGATATGCTATAATAACACAAGTTAGCAAAATCAGTATCCATGTCAATATATCAAAGGCAAGAACCAATTCTTGCAATTGGTTTATCCAATGCTTCTGTTCTCTGTGACAGCTCAAAAATCGAACTTGCGTGCTACCGAAAACTAATCCGAGCTCTTGAAAGAAACCGACATGTATTTCAGTGTTTCTCTCAATATATGAAAGTAACTTCTCAGGGTAATTCGTTGCACTACCCAAATCGTTGAATCCCAGATTTCTTCATACTCTTTAGTAAATGCTAACGATATGTTGTCAAAAATAATGTAATCAAATGCATGCACATCTACCAAGAATGGAAAAAATTCAGGCTCGTGTTTGGGAAGGTAAGCCAATACTACTTTGCGTTTCCGGTTTTCCTTCGAAAGCATATTTTTGTAGTAGTCTAGAGATCGCATAAGCACAACACCGATAAGTCTTGGTAGAACATTTCCAATATAAATTGTGAGGTGGATAAGTAGTGCTTTTATATTTGAATTATAAACATTAACGGAAACCAGTTTGAAAGGGTTGCATAGATCACAATGCTGACAAAAAAGTTCCAGACTTTGTCCGGCCTTGGTTTCACGTTGAATTAGCAAAACATCGGAAATCGTTATTGCAAATTGTTCTCTAATTGCAGATATAATCCATCTATTTGTGCTATTGCTTTCAAGGCAAACCGACCCAAAGGCATTATTGCAAATAAGTACAGAGTACATTACTTGGTTATTAATATACTTCATTTTCACAATTCTGAGTTCATCGGTGTATTTGTATGATGTAATATAAAACGGATTTTTTATCAAGGCACCATATATATGATGCTTTTGGTACATGTAAGATGATAACTCCTCATTTGGTGGATGTAAATAAATCTTGGCCTCACAATTTGCGCCTTTTGTTGCCAACCTTAATCCTAAATGGAAAGGAAGGTTGGCATATTCTAAACCTCTTCTATCTGATAGCACGCTTGACATATTTTGTGCCTTAAGTGATTCCCAAATGTCAAAAATACTTTCATACAACTCAGTTGTATTGACGTTGTATCGTGAAATTAGTTCAAATGGGTACACATAAAAATCCTTAAAGAACGAAAAGTACCGTAGTAATATTACTGGGGTGGATAGGTAATCAAATGGAACTTCCCGTCCCTAGAAATTTATAATAAAAACTAAGCATTCATCAAAACCTTTAACTAATTGAAACTCGTTGTTAGAATTAGGATGAACAGCTATCTCCAGTGATGGACGGAAATTAAAGCCAACCAGTGTACAAAATATCAATAAAGATCTAATATTTTTAAGTTCCATTGTGTTTAATAAATCATCGGTAGACAAACTTTTGAATTTGGTTTTTTAATCTATACAAAAAGTATTCAGACTAACACTTTAAAAAGCAATAAGCGATTTCTATCAGATGATAATATCCAGCTATTACAAATTCTTTGAATGTTTACAAGTACTGTTTAATAAAACAGAATGTCACAACGAGTCATAAAAAATTAGACTTTACATTTGTGTATAAAGTCTCCGTTTAAACCCATAGTTATTTGAAAAACAAACTGTTAACACCGAACCGTCAAGATTTTCCGAAACCAGTTCACCTGTCAGTGTAGTGTAATAGGAAAGGCGTTTTAGTAGTGACAAATATATTGGTTTATGCTTGTCAGTCACATGGAGTCGAGTTTGAAAATTTTAAAGAAATATTGACCTAACACTATCAAACTACGATTCGTTTAGACCATACTGCTGCTACAAGGGCAGAGCAATAACTTTGATGGGTTAGAGAAGCGTGTAAAATAATTTATCTTTTGGGTTGAAAACAAAAACAGGATGTTATGAGCTATGTTGCTAGTAATCAATATATGGTAATGGGGTTTCGCAATTATACAAAGGTAATGAAAATTGAACGTAGAAAAAAACTTCAGTGTAGAAAATAATAGCTTTTATGTTGTTCAACGTCTTATTCCAACACTATATGACAAAGTGATACAAAGTTTAATGTTTCCTTGGTTGTATGTTACAAGATCTCCATGTTTCAAGTTAACTGTTGAAGCAACTATAAACATTTTCTCATTTATATCTGTTTATCGCTAGTATAATTTCGAGTCTCGAATCCTTTTTTTAAATCATAAAGCTTTAAGGTAGTTTGTATGAGTATATTCTAGCTATTTATTAGGTTTGGCTGGCTTATTTAGAGACAAGGTTGTGATTCCTACATTTTATGAAGGAAATAATTAGGCTGACTTGTAGAAAACTGTCGATGGCACTTAACACTATTATGCAGAAAGTGATACTAAGATTTGGAAAAAATGCCCATAAAATAGTTTAAAATTCAAATTTAGGCAAAAATTTCAATACATATACAATATTTAAATAACAGAGTAACTAAAAGGGAAAAGGAAGAAAAAAAATCAATTAGGGTACTACGATAAGAAGCGTCAAGTTTCATTTCGATAGGTGAGGCTAATCAATTGAAACAAATATAGGGTGTCAATTCCTTTACATTTGCAAAACTTACAATTACATTTTGCTTTACTCTTTTACAGAACGGTTTTCCAACAGCCAGTTCAATAGGCAGTCTTATGGGCTGAGACTATCTGTCTTAAAACTGCTTTACAATTAACACGAACCAGCAATTTTAATTGTTGAAATAGTAACCCGTGTCATATTTACGTAATTAACCATTCACATTGTAATATGCATCATGCATGCATATGTTGCACACGTACATATGCTGTATCTACTTAATGAATACAACAATAATTTATTATATTATATACGAATCCTCAGAGTATGCTAGTACAGCGTGATGACTTAAGCTTCGCGTAAGCGAGAACGTGCTCACGGCTTCGATCCCTATTCGGCCTAAATATTTTTGGTTGTATATTTAAAACACAAAATGCATTACTCGAATTACACAACGCACACTTTTCTGGTAAAAACTTTAACATGCAAGCGTAATTACACAAAAAAAACTCGAGCAAAAACAATAGTAATGCCGTACCGGCTTACTAATAAAACAACTGTCAGTTCCCCAACTGTAGCAGTATCAGTATTGATTATCCCAATTTTTTTATAAGCGTAGCCTCGTCTACGCCAATTAAACCAATGATGCTAATAATCATATACATCTTTCCATTTGCTCCTGTGTTTAATATTTTACACAAATATTGTAACTAACTTGAAACATTTGGTTCACTCCAAACTTGTGCACATATACTATAATTTCCAAGTGATGATACTTTGCGAATCCCTGCTGATTTTTATTCTGTGTGGAAAAACATTCTGCTTGTACTTACGTGACATTTAAAGGCATTTAAGAACATTTAATTGCCAATTTCAAAAGTTTAAAACAAACAAAACAAATTTACTTATCAATTGCATTTTCGACTTCACTTAGAAGTTTTAAGTATAAATGAACGAGATGAAACACAACAACAAGAACAACAACAACAGATGAAAGAAAATATAAAGTTGATAGGCTATGAGCACAGTATATTTGAAAGCAATATTCTAAATTTCTCTACAAAATTGAGGAAAGTAGGAATTAAATTGAGATTTGAAAATGTACAATGGTATTCTATTGAAGATAATTTATTGAAAAAATAATATCAAATCTCGTATTAAAATCATACTTAACTTTTTTGCTGCAAGATCCATATTTTGCCACATAAACAAATATACATGCATAACATTTAGCTCAAACACCCCATAAAACAAAACATAATCAATCAACTATCTTATATGGCTAATAAAATAAAATCGGAATTATATTCATAAATTTAACCTTAAATTTCATTTGATGTTGAATAAAATCGTTTAGAAACTACTACCGTTAGCAATAATAACATGTAATAGAAGAAGCTTGCGCTTAAACACCAAAACACCAAACCTTAGGCATAACTATGCATCGCATTTTCGAATGCAATATTATTGAAAAGTGATGAAGTTTATTTGGTATACTTCAAGAAAAACAATTGTCTGGATTATTGTACACAAGTTTATTGTGTAGCCTCAAATTCATTTTCATTTTTCTAGTTTTGGGCATAATCTGAATCAAGGCAAGTATACAAGCATAAATTGGTGTTAAACGCCAGGAATCTGAAATCCTTTGAAAACAAGAAACTTAACGTTTCAAAATACAGGAAATGGGTAGTAAGGTATCTAAGTGAGTAGCTGACAACTTTACCTGTGAATAAATATGTGGATTAGTAAAACATACGCCTTGTAGACACTCTTCATAACGTAATCATAATTGATTTTCACAATTACAGGTACTCATATAATAAAATATTATGAAAAACGTGATTATACAAACAGATCTATGTGTTTTTCAATGCTACAATATACGCCCATTTCTTATGGAATCAATTTTACAGACGGTTTTACTTGTACAAAAGCAGAATAAAGCTAAGGCACGTGCTAGAGACGACTCATAATTAAAACCAGACACATTAGATAAAACTAAATCAATTAACTAATTGACTATACTTTATATAACCCATATCTTTTATGAAGGTACGCCACATAGTTTTACAAGTAACTACTTCGAAAATCATACTAAGCTTCATTGTTCGCTCAAAGTCTTGGGAAAAAACTCGATTAATACTGGTTCATTCTATCAGTTATATTAATTCGACGGTGAAATCATAATACGTTGTTTCCGAAACATAAAATGAAAAATAGTAATTCTTTGACGTTTATTTTGTTTTATATTTTAAACGATTTATATCGTTCAGTTCCCGTACACTCTTTCAGACTACAAAAGCCTACACTAATAAAAGAATTATTTCGACTATCTAGTATTTCGCAAAATAATCTTAACACAAACGCATTAGACTTGACTGGCTATACCAAGTTGTTCTCAGAATGCCTTATTCATTTTATAAACTACAGAGGCCAAGATCTCAAATTTAGCAGCAAGATAAATACACCAGTAATCTTGTCCCGCTACTTTGTTATACAAGTAGGGTATAAGTTAGAAATAAACAAAAAAACAGAGTACGAAATTCAAGCTAACATATTTCAGTCGACTTATGATCTGAAAAATAAATCTCGTACAATATACTTTTGCCATAACCTATTGCACGAAAACCTTTGCAATGACTTTCCTTTTTATGACAAATCAACTAAAATGAAGCCTTGGAGGTGCGAAGCTAATTTTTACTTGTATCCACCCGCACCAGATATTGATCCATCATTTTATGAATGGATCATTATTCAAACTGAAATTCCAAAAACCAGATTCTTTATTTTACCTGGATCTTTGAAATACTTTATGTATAACATACCAATACAAACACCAGACAACATGGACCCATATTTTGCGATAGGGGCAACAAACTACACTCCAGCAGTTACATTGACCAGGTCAAAATATGACGTTCTGGTTCTTTCAAATTTGGATCAGAATAGTAACTTAAACACTGTTAATAGTTGGTTTCACTCTTTAACTTTGAACAGAGAGGGTGTAATGAATGCGCACCCCGTATTTACACCAACAAGCAGAAAAATGCTGCTACACGTTGATAATGAGTTTCAGTTTAAATGGATTTGTCAAGGATGTATGAGCACATCAGTGAATAGTTTGCTACCTGTAAAATATTCCTTCAACTTTAATAAGCTTGAGTCGACTATTCGTTTGAAAAATATTGCCAGTTTAGGGAAAACGTGCTGGCATCTTATGGATCATTTATCATACTCAACAGCTCTAAATAGACTTAATTCAAATGGGGGAATAAGCGATGAATACAATAAATTTCTGAGTTTATATCAATATTTGAATAAACATGGAAGTGACGTGGACATGGATCAAGTACGTTTTGAAACTGAAACAGAGCTGATAAATTCTGCATTTGTTAACTTTACAAATAGATATGTCGGACTTTCCACCAGCAATATTCTTAATAACCAATGCGATTCTAAAAATTATATATATTTTCCAACAATCTTGATCTGGTTTAGAGGACGTGAAGATGGTGCACACTTTTTGTTTCACGAGTCCAATTTAAAGTTTGTTAGCTGTAGCGTTAGATTACTGGGAGGAATTACACCTGCATTCGCGGAAATCGTATCTGTTTTCAATAAACACACCTGGGCATGTATAATAGTCACGGTATTAATACTTGGAACATTCATACGAAAGTTATCAAAATCACTAGGTTTAAAAGGTTATGACCATATATGGCTCTTGAAAGTTTTAGTCGAACAAGGAAATCCTGTAACAGAAAACTTGTTCAGATTATGCGTAGCAAATCGGATAATATTCATAATCACATTTTTCATGGGATGTGTTTTGAGTACTCTATTCAAAAACGAGAACATTACGCAAATTACTTTGCCTCGAAAACCAGTTCCATTTGATACTTTTGAAAGTTTGGTAGAGAATCGATTTCAGATCTTTACTCGTGGTACTATAGGAACAGTATCTGATATTCGAAAAATATTACATAACTTTGGTAAAATGGACAAAACTGGGTTAATTGATTTGAAATCTGTTCTCTGGCTAGTTCATCCGAGAGGTAACTATTCACAGCATGAAATTTCGAACTTATTTTACAGTGAGTTATACGTTTATGCAAGAGCTCAAGTAGCAATGATTGGTCTGGATGATTGGCCCACATCTAAACGAAAATTTCCTGATCGCGTGACTCGTTTACTTAATTATGTAAAGTTAGTTCCAGATTTTTTGGCTTCAATTATTAATTTAAATAAAATGGATGGTTTCATACGAAATAATTGTGATAACAAAACAGCTATTTTGTTGCCCGATTTTACAGCTCATGATCTTTATTACAAACTTAAAAAAGAAAGAAAAAATGCGTTTTTAGGAAATGATTTAAATATGGAAATGACATATGGGGTTTGGTTTTATCGTAGAGTAAATCCGCAGATTTTGATTAGAATGCAGGGTTTATATTCGGGTGGACTTTTTGACTGGTGGAAAAAGATTTATGTAGATGTTTTACCTAAATTGCAGGGTGGATTTATTCATAGTGAAAATGATTGGAAGCCGTCAGACATACACGGTAAAATAGTTGTTGTTTTTATAATATACTTGGTTGGAATAATATTAGCTGTTTTGCAAATTATAATAGAAAGAAAAATTGTGATTTTGGGACTATTTAATCTAATTAGAATACCAAAGTACTTTTTAAAGCTGCTTGTGCGTAAATCCCAATTTGGAGTATAATTAAATTTGTAGTAATTAAGAAAGCCATAATTGAAAATTGATGAGATTAGATTGAATTACGGCATTAAATGAATTCTATGATCTTATTTCACGCTTGAAAACGTATAGCTTAAGCAAAATTGAAACTACAATATATTTATTGCTTACAATTCATCGAATTTCTTATCAAATGCATTTTATGAAACTGATACGAAGATAATAAAAAACCTTTTTTGTTTTATTTGAATTTAGTATAATTAAGAAAAAAGTATATCGACATTACATTAATTGAATTCAGACTTTAACTCCTTTTACTAAGGTGAAGCAATCAATCCTTCAAATCCAATTGAAACGTGGACCACAGATTTTCACGATTCACTTATAACGCATATCATAAATAGGAATTTATTCAACAATAACTTTAATGCTGGCTTGGAATGTATACCAAAACGTGCTCAGATGAAATTTTTGCCGATATAATATGTTTTAACTCTATTACCAAAAATCAATCCAATTAATTATTTTAGGTACCACATCATAAAATTCAAATTTGTTTCAAAAACGTTCCCTGTAGATGGGGAAATATTTACTTTTTTGTATCACTTTTTAAATCTAAGCAACTAATCTAATACGCCTGTGGCTTGAATTAAGGGCAAACTGAAAAAGTTATGATTGGATGAATGAACTCGCAAGTCAAAATATTATCAATAGTTATGTAAAGCAAAAATGCTAGCCTCGGTAAAAACCGTGCATTTTGATGGCGCTGTTTGATATTTGTGCTGATTTATGTGTGCAATTCCAGTCAATTTTTCTGTAGTTGTACAAATTTTAAATTACGTTTAACGGTAAATTATTTTTTCCGTTGAATACGATGTCTCAAATCATTTAATTTTTACATTCAAGCAACAGTATTTCAAATATCGCCTACTTACATGACGTCTTTCACTGAGCAAGCATGTTTTTTCGCCATAAGTGTACGTTTGTTTTATAATATGACATTACTAAAAGTAATGACATTGTCTAGATAGCAGACCTTTCATAACGTTTAATATTTGGATCAATATCTTTAGTTTTATTTCAAATGTGTTAGTCGAATGTGCTGGATAAACGATATACCTTATGAGTTCTTTAATTAATTTCAGGGGCGGATTTATAAGCTCTGTAGATTTCTAGTTTTTAATTAACTTTTTTAACGAAAACAAGTTACCAAACACTTCTGCTGTCTCTTCGTATACCGTGACGTGGCTGTCTATTTGTAAGACACATCAGTATACGCGAGTAAAATGACTGTAGACGTGTTCATACTGCAAGCATTCCCTGTAGAACTGAATATTATATTGATATTTTCAAATCAATCAAATCAAATATTTTATTGCAAACTCATAAATTTCACATTACAGGTGATAGGAGTTCATATTGAATGAAAAATAATAAAATACAATGGTCAACATTAAATATCCAGAAAAATAATAAGTAGGTAATGTATTTATATAATAACAGTTTGCTATCCTCGCCTGGTCCAACCTACACTTCTCGTCAGTAGAGAAGCCGGTTCCGGACACATCCCCGAGAATCCAAAAA
>JAQFXM010003117.1:0-21508 GCA_034693345.1 Entomobrya multifasciata | reverse complement strand
AACATCATTGCCACGCTAGACAATGACAATGAGAGGATGACGATGACTTCATCCATGATTCCTCTTGACGGCTTATTCCACTCCTCTCTTCCATATATACATGCACCCTTCCCAATCCCATCTTCAAAAAGACAGGAAAACGTGCCGTATCAAATTGCTTTGTCAACTGAATTGGCGTTGATCGGTTGAAAATGCTGTATTATCTGTTTACAGATTTTATTTCCATGAAACTTGCTGTATACATGCATATAAGATGCAGCAAACTTTATAATTTATCAACAGAAACAAAACCAATACGTTTTCGTTTCGTTTAGATGCAATTGAGAGAGATATGATTACACTACAAAAGATAAGGCAATGCATGTGGGATGTTTATGAAAGTCTTTTGAAAGAACCGTTGATGCTATTTATTGTACACTATACTGACTGTATTATAAGCCCCTATCATGAAGATCAAGAGTATTATTTTTCCTCGTGAAAATTAATGTACATTTTTGTTCGGATGTGCTTTTCCGGTTTATGCTGCGTGCATTAAAACATTCGAGGTTTTGAAAACTAAATTTAAAAGCAGAATCATGTGCACTCTTTACTTATTCCTGTCTTCAGCGGAGCCAAAGTGTATTTCAGGTAGAGTTGGATTGTGTGGCATAAAATTTGGAATTCAATGGATTGACTTCGAATTACAAAAAAAGATTTACCTCTATTCTTGATTTTTAAAGTTTTTGCAACAGTATTTGCATTTTTAAAAAGTGTACTAATTACTTGTTTCTCTTCCTACACCACTTTAAGCAATTAACTGACCTATAAAGTTTTAAAATACAAGTTTGCTAAAATGTAACAATTAGTACATTTAGCAAAATATTGAGTCATTTACAGAAATTCGCAGCATGTCTACCAGCGTCAAATAAGTTCAAACGTTTGGCAAATCTGCTCTGCTACTGCTAAGAAATTATGAAACAAGATTGATTGACATTTACATTTTAAAAGGGGCATTATGAGATTTTGCGTGGTCACTAAACAATTTATCTGGAATGATGTCCAAATGCAACATATTATGACATATCCAAATGGATAAGTAAAAATGAATTTTTAAGTTTAAATATTTGTTTTTTTTAAAATTTGAAATCTATATTTTACAATTTTACGCGGATCTTACACCGCCATCTTTATAAAACGCAGTAATTTTATTTATTTATCAAAATTAAATTTATGTCTGATATAAAACAAATTATATACCATTTTTCGTATCAATCGCAATTTGCTTTTCAAAATTCAAGCAATCTACGCATAGATTCTACAAGGAATAAGCGAGAAATTTACTTTTCGAATTTTGTATGGGTAAATAGTTTTTAAATGCTGTTTGAAAGGTTAGAATTTGGAGTAATGCCAGAGGGGATTATGTGTCGAAGGTATGTGAGTATTGTGATTGTGAGCTTCCTTTTCATGTAACTGTGGATCTATTCTCCTTCTTACGTGCTGCGCAAATGATAAATGGTAATTTTTTGCTATTATTTTAATGTCTGCTACACTGCTCATTGAAAAGGTGTCATTGTCGTCAGAGGTAGATTTTCCTAAAAAAACAGAAGTTGGGATAATATTTTATCAAGTTAGGCGTACACATAATTTAATGTTTAAGTCAATCGAACTTACTTTTGTACTTAACCAGCTCAAAGACAAACTGACCAGTGGCAATCACGTAACAAACGAAACTCAATAGAAACAGTCCCATAAACTGTGAAACCACCAACTTTTTCGGCCCATCATCAAAATCATAAACAACCTGAGTAATGTTTCTACTCTTTTCCCAACTTTTTCTCTCCTTTTTAATAAAATCTTGGTCAAGTTGAAACCACTTCATAGTCAGACCCATTTGCATAGATGCTTGAATTGTTCGATCAAAATGTTCTCCAAAAATAGCTCGACGCTCGTAAACCTGAATGAATTCACATGAGCAAGTAATAAGTTTTGAAAAAAACTTTAAAACATTTTGTTGAAATTTTTGCTTGAAAAAGTATGAGAATTTAGTTTAATTACCAAACCATCACCAATGAATAAGGCAATTTGACTGGAATCTTGAAGTGGAACATGGCCATGTTTGTCAGTTAAATTTTTAACCATAGCATAATCCGCAATACCTTTCCAAATTATGCAACCCAAATCCTCTCGCATTGCCCGTTCCAAACAATTTTCCGCCTCTGGGATAAGTTCCATTCGTTCAGTTAATTTTTTGAACACGGGACTTGTGCTTGTGGCTATTAAAACATAGGCTGCGCCAGCTAAATGCATAAATTACCAGCAGTGATTAGAACGTGCAGTATAATTCTAGATTATACTCTAAATATCAAACCATATTTACCTTTGCCAACCACATTTAATGCCACCTTGAAATGAGAATTAGCCAATTCTTCAAACGTGGTCGGAACCCAAGTATTTACTGGAAAAGCTATCAAGCTTACCAATTTTCCCCTAAATACAGTCGCAGTGACTATTGCAAATATCAACCAAAATGAACAAAGTACTCGGATGGAAGATGAGCTTAGGGGACATATCTGATCTTGTTCCATTAAAGTAGAAAACATGTACTCAAACATTTCTCGGTATGTCCATTTCACACCAAAACTTCCAGGATCGAATGCAGCCATCGCCAAAGCTTTCATAGCCAAAGTCATCACCAACAATGTCAAAAAGAAAAGGCACCACATGAGTGGAGTGAACGGTTTGAAGATGGCCTTTGGTGAGTATGAATTTCGGGGAATGTGAGTCACGAAAATAACCCATTCATAAGAAATGGATGATGACCACCCCAAAAATTTATGTCTACTGTAAATTTCACCGACAATAAAAGCACAATCTGCCTTTCCATAAAATATGTCTCCAGTTGCCCCAACCCATGTTCCATTTTTTAATAGTTTTCCAGTACCACCACCAAATGAAGCGTAAAATATGTGATAGGTAAAGTTGAATTTGAGCATGGCTTCGTCCAACCACCACTTGTAAAAGCCTCGTTTTGGATGGAATTTCCCGTCAGATCGCTTTTCGATTTCAAAACGAAATGCAACTTTGGGAATAGCGAATCTAAATACTTTTCCATGAAAATATTTAGTCCAGTCCGGAAAGAAATCGGTTGTCTCAGCATGCCCCACATCATTTCTATTTTGTACATTTGTTATTTCTTGAGCATTGAACTTTTTAAGGGTAGCAAACTGAGAATTTCCTCCTTTTCCATACAAATTAACTGTTTTGCAAGTAATTGCTTCTTGTTTCTTAAATACCGCAAGTTTGTACTTTGTTTTGCTACCAAAGCGTGGTGAAAGTAGAATTTTGTCGGCAGTTTCTTCATTTGGCGGAATGAGAAGAAAGTGATCCTGATCCTTTCGAAGAATTGGCGCATATCGTGGAATTAAGGTTTCTACTACCCATGTTTCAGTATCATAACTGAATCGATGAAAAAGAAGGATTCCCACGCTACAGTGCTCAAAGGTATGCCTGTGGATATCCGCGTGTCGAGCAAATGTTATGTTCACACCAACGGACAATACTTGCAAACCTGCCGACTTTTGTTGGAATTGAGCGAAATGAAGATCGCTGAAAGTGTTATGGTCGTCCGAAGCAGCATCATTATTCCCAAAGGTTTGTTGCGCAAAAACAAACTCGCAGTTATGAAAAGTTCTCAAAACATGTTCCAAAAGAGGGCTAATATTTATTGAAGGTTCTACCAAGCTTTTGAGGAATTCATTTGGTAGGGAATCCACAGAATAAAACGAAATGAAAGTCGGAAGGAGAATTAAAACGGTTTGCTTGTAAAGCAAGTTGGAGACAGTTCCCATTGTAGACTGGCTAAAAATTTATTTATCTTTCAAAATGAATAAGTGAGACAAATGCAGAACTTAGATGTGTACCTAAAGGGAATTTACACAGAAAATGAAATGGGCAAGGATATGACAAAAAGGAGCGCTGATTTTGTGTTATGTATGTTTTAGTGTTTGTTTCTTTATTATAAACCAACATAATTAAAAACTTATAACTTTTTAAGTGGTTAGGTATGTCGTTTTTCAACATTTTAATGAACACTTCATAACTTCAAGGCTGCTGCTTAAATGCGGATAAGATGTAGATCCAAAATGGACTTATATAGCTTTTTTAGTTTTAATGAGGACCTAAAATGTCCAAGGTAAATTACTTTGCTACTGGTATACATAAGTCCAAGTGCCAAGTAGAAATCATTTAATCCAAAATGACAAGGTTTCAAAAGGGGGAGGTTCAAGAAAATTGAGGCATTTATTCGATTGCGTGAAAGTGCTGGTATAAATTACGGAACGCGTTACCAACAGCATGTCACAAAAAGTTAGGTTTAAAATTTGAGACAAGGTTCCTGTCAATTGAGAATGTCTGAATGGTGCCTTTCAAATATGCATGCAAACGTAGTCACTGCATGAGACTCATAATAGTGTACCCGTGAAAGCGATGCTCACTTTAAAAGTTCTTGATAAACTGGATTTATGTAGATCTTTGTGTTTTTTCCAATGCTGAAATTTCAGAGCTTCAGATTTAGATGGATACAATACAGGTCTAGGTACAGTGAATTCGTTCAGGTATAAAAGCAGGATACAGAATGCTGATAGTAAAGATGTAAAGTTTCTATCAATTGCAATTGTATTTATTACAACCAGTTGTTACTTTTCGTTCGTACACATGTGTGGTGTAAACGATCCAACTTTACAAGTAAAGATTTCGACAAAAGCGGCGAACTGCACAATTTTGTAGTAATTAAAACCCCCGGCCACCGACTGTACTCGTTCAATAAAACTGAAACAACTCAAATTTGAAAGTTTAAAGATTATCTATTCATGAACTTATTGGGGCATGTGACGTGACGAATAATTTTAATTAATCAGTTTCTATCATGCAAATCACGATATCGCTTTGCTGATCGTTACATAACGTATAATAGTGTTAGATTATTTATTAGTACATACATTAAATACTTGATGGCTACATATATTCAATACGTAAGTGTTATGTATGACATGAAATCTATTCTACAGGTGACAGAGCGAAATGATTTTTTGTAAGTGATTCCCAAGAAATGAAAATGAAGGCCATAAAGTAATAGTGCTGCTCCACGTGCCATATGCTTAAAATTAAATTATCCAATATCTTAGTAAAAAGTCTACTTCATAAATAACTTGTCTTTTTGTACATGTAACACTAAAAAATTTAAATGGAAAATGACAATTTTTGAAAAGATTTCATACTAACAGACTGGCATTCTCCTCAACATTACTAATAGCTATATAGTTAACTGTCAGTGTTTTTAATGATTCCACAAATGATACCAAATTATTTTACCTAATATCATAAGATTTAAGGTTGGAATATGCCTCATGTGATATGTGATAATTAAAATGGAAAGAAACATACATAATTCTTGCATAATGTAAAAGAACATTTCTGAACAAAATTGCAGTAAATTACAATCCATTTGCTGAAATCGTACCACTATTCGTTCTTTGTCATTACGATACTTCATGACGGAGTAGGTTTCCGTAATCGTTTGTAGTTATAATAATGAATGATATTAGGCTTCTTTCCATTTGGTGACGACATGCTGTTCGAAAAGCTGTTGTGTAAACAAACCTAATGTTATATTAGACGTCCGCAAGGGCAAGAATCAGAACTGAATGAAATGGTGATGTCAACACGTCAATAATGTAATGGTTTCGATTGTTAATTTTTGTGACAAAGTCCCGATTCAAGTTACCACATCACGTGCTTAATCATGCTATTCACGCTTATATGCTTGTTGTTTGTGTTATAATTAGATTTAATTTATTATTTTTTCGCACTGAAATTTATTACTACAAAGGACGATTTAAGGAACAATAAATTAACTAACTTGTGAAACAGTATAAAATGTTAATTGTAAAATGTTACAATGAATACGAAATACAAACCAATAAAAGAACATTTAAGTATTAAAATAACACTGGAGGAAAAATGGATAATTTTAGATAATTAAACCTCATTTAGCTATTAAAACCTTGAAAAATCTTTGTGAATTCCAAATCACCTTGTGAGGTACTACTACAAAGGGGCGAAATACCACCTCCAGGGCAATTACCATTATCTCTCGCTGTACTCCAAAATGAGAGAAGTCCAATATGCTGTTCATTCGCCCATTGAACTAACTGCCTCCCATGTTTAGTTTCAAATACCCTACCATTAAAATTTCTTCCCAACATGGGAGTTACGCCCAATATGCGTTTCAGCTCACCATTACTCTTTTCTGGCCATATATTTTTCATTTGCATAAGTACAGACTCAGCCGCACCAATTACCTCGTCACCCCAGTCGGGAGATTTTCCATTAAATTCCATCGTCATTGGATTGACAATGTCCACGTGAACACCATGCGCCTTCGCACTTTCCAATACTTTCACACCTAGGTCGGGGTTAAGACCGTAGTCTTCAGCTTGGACCATTAAAGTATAACTGACAGTTGTTCCTGGGCGTTCCTGCTGTACTTTCTTGAGTGCTTTGTTCACCAAATCGATATTAATTGGTGATTCAACGTCAACGTCCAAATGGTTTGTTTTGACAACATCGAGGATTTTCATGTATGCACTAGCCAAAGAGTCAGATGTGGAGCAAAGATGTTCCAAATAAGGACCTAAATATGCAAAATATGTATAACGCTCATTTATAACCTGATTCAAAAAATAATTATATAATTTTAACTTACCGACAGCGCCGCCAAGTGCCACAATCATTTGACCTCCCTTTGCTTGTACCTTCCTAATTTCTTCAATTATGGTGGGATCATCAAGATCCTTCTCTGCGCCCCATTTAGGATCACAACCTGCTGAACTTCCAAGAACAAAAGCTAGAGTAAAGTCAACTTGACCAGTTTTAGCAGAGATCTCTGAAAGTTTGGGAGCCTTTTCCAACATAACGTCGTAATATGGAGCAAAGCGAGGCCCAGAACCATGAGGTGGAGGTGGTCCTGCAGGAGTTGTTGTGGGTGGATCCACTGTGGACATGCCATCGCTTGGCTGATCGTTCCCTTGCGGGCTACATTTTGCATTGGCTGGCCAATCACACATCTTTTGTTCTTTGTTGAAGTGGAGCCCTGCAGGGCATGATCTAACCTCCTCCTCTCCGTGAAGACAAATTAAGTAAGATGTACATTCTTTCGGATTTGGGGCAATGCTACCTTCTTCGCAAGCAAAAACTGCAAAAATATTCCAATTTTGCGTGATTCCAGAAATTAGATGACAATGAAAACACGATTTTCATATTTTACGATAAAAATCAAGTTACCTGCATTGACCCCGAACAGTACTGCAAGTGCTACAAGTTTAATTTGGAACATTTTGCGGTGTTCAGAAACAATGTCAGATTGACAATGTCTGTTTCAGGGGAAATGTCAAATTCAATTCCAAAAAAGACTGATTTCCTCTTCTGTTTGATCGAATCCACCCACACCTCTTTATTGAATTAATCTTAACTCCACAAAGTGCATCACTTTTATATGGAGTATGAATATAATGTGACATAGGTATCGACATATTTTGTTGAAGTTAAACTGTTTCATGATACAATAAAAAATGGAGAAATTACTATTTTTATGATTTATTCCGTTCATCCGTTCAATCTCGAAATTTCGTAACGACATGTTCACATAAAAAGTACAACAAACTATAATGCACATTTTTTCGCAGAAAGATAAAAACGTTTTTTATATGAGAAATTAAATGAGTCATATAAAAGTAGTATTAAAATTTAGCATGCATGTGACTGTGAAACTTAATCAGATTCACTTTTACTTGCTCATTGCGCAGGTCTAAACATTTTCATTTGATTTATTTACACAATTTGCACAGAAATGAAAGTTAGTGAGCAATACGGGGGCGTTAAATGAATCTAAATTAAACTTGGTGTATAGTCACTATGCATGACAAAAAAGAAGCATTTTGCTCGTAATATGATGTATAATCAAAATATGCGTTTGGAAGATTATCTCGAAGATGACAATGAAAAACACAACCTTGTCAAGCTATTATACATACATCTAAATGTCTGCGATTTCATTCTTGCGACACCTCATTGTGTATTCTATTACTGTAATCAAAATGCATTCTTTCTCATATCATATTCACTATTCACTACAGAAAAAAACGAAAATGTTATTCAGCTTGTTTACAAACTTTGTAAACCCGGATCAATAAAGTTGATTAAAGCCATCATCAAACAAATTGCCGCTAACGGAAAATATTCTTGCATATGTTTCCTAAGCCATGCCAAGGTTAATTTCAGGTATAAACCTGGTAATAAATATATTTAATGAGTAGAGTAGGCCCCTCAGCAAGGCCATCATTATGCACACCGAATTGCAGAAAAGTTATTTTTGACACTGTTATTGTATCATTTCCAATTAATTCCTGATCATATGAATAATCACAGGAGTATGAAGAATTATATACATGGATAAGTATGATCATTAATTAGGAGTGGCAAAACTGATTAAACGATGAGATAAGTATCGTCATTAAATCAATTCCAAGTTCAATGTTTTTGTTGCATGCAACGCGCAAACATCTTCAAGGTCGATCCAACATGTAGCCTCAGTCTACAATTGTGGGATATTGCACACACATGTTTGTACATGTACATTTGTTTCTTTTTCATGTTAGAAATGCTCAAAGTGTAGCCGATTTCCGTTGAAAAACTTCCCTAAAGATTTTCTCGAAATTATAGATTACAAACTTATCATATAAGCTTCCAGACAAAATACTATGATATTCCATTCCTATTCCTAAGATCTAAATAGTAAGTAATTATGTATTATGCATCAAAATACACACAAGTATGTAATGTACGTATTACATCTCTGTTTTTATCTATACCATTGACTAGAATTCCTATTAAATTATATGAAATCAGCAACATTGTATTGTATGACGATTTCTCCGGAATGGCAACTCCAGCGAAAATCAACTCTACTTAACAAAAAAAGCAAGTTGCAATATACTACATTTTCTTGTACTCTACCCACGCAAATATAAAACTAATTAGGCTTCGGACTTGGAATTGAGTATTCCATGCAATCAAAGCATTTGATTCTCCGAACTTTGTCACTTTCATTGTCAGGCAATTTTTTACAAAAGTTAATCTACACTCTACAGACAATACAACTGTATATAAAATCATTCATTAAAAATTGATATATTCATGGATTTTTGTCTGGAAAATTTTCTAAAAAATATATCAGAAACGTGTGATACTGCGCTGCGCCATGCTTAAAATACTAAAGCAGTCAAGAAAGGAAAGAAAGACAAGTGACACGAGTGGAACAGTAAAACACTGTCCTTTCTTTTAGATATAAAAAGCACATTACATATTACATTGCAATCATGCCATCATATATATTGATTAAATATTTTTGGAAAATGAAAACAGAGCATAAAATGAAATATAAAATTATATATGCATCGCGTCCATACTACACACTCGTATAAGACGAGGTTGTTTTTGAGGCTTGAGTTGATGTTGAGGAGTAAATAGCATTTCTCCAGGTAGACTCTAACTAACTCACTTATGTTTCCAAGTTATCACACTATCAGTCGCCTCGCCTGATCTATCGCATCGGCTTCAATTCAACTTTTGTGAAAAACTATATACATACGTCAGATGTTATTCCATGCTCCATCTTCTTCAACTTTCCAAGGTCACATAACGGCCGAAGACGAAGCCGACCTACGTAAGCTTTACTCGGCTGCATTTATTAATTTATATAACGTACATTTAGCGTTGTTAGCGTCATATCATCATGCAATACAAAACTATGAACATTATCACTCGTACAAAACCTACATGACAATTATTGTACCAAAAACTTGCTGATGGTCTTGGTCTGCTGATGTACACATCTTTTTAATGATAATGATGAAGAAGCTATAAGACAAGACCAGACTATTTACTGCTGCCGCTATCCCAATATTCAAGTTGGTAAGGAAAAGGAAGAAGTAGGTCCACAAATAATTTATATGGATTTCCCTTGCATTGTGTAACTTGCAATTCAACCGTCACATGGAAAGCCTCTTTCTTCTGTGGGAGCAAGATAATCAATAATATTTCATGCCAAAGATAGAACAAGAGGAAAACGTGTATATTTTCTCCACGCTAAAGGATGTAGCTGTATAACTCCTTACTCCAAGCTTTTGGATTGATGATACCGCGGTATACCGGTATACCGGGGAGCTTGAGTGAAAGCAATACATTCATATTTTTGCAGAGTATTGCATAACACATTGTACACATCGGCGAGCGGAAACAGAAGCGCAATGAGCGAGTGAAAGTTACGCGTTACACAATTACAAGCTTGAGTAGGTCAAGTAATTGGAAAGGGAGAATTACGATTTCGATTGACGCAAATCTTGAATAAGCATAATATTTTCTCTTGTTCTTTCCTATTAAAACAAATAATTGCAATTTATAGTAGTCTTGAACTGGTAGTAGAAAGGAAAGGTTGGAGAAAGTTTTGGCGTGTGTGACAAGTTTCATTTGTTTTTTTCTGGGGTAACTTTGTAATGGTGTCTGGTAAAGATGCTGTGTATAATTTGCAATGAGCATCCTGAAAAAGACTGGCCCAAACGGTGGCAGTGTTGGAAGGAAAATGGAAAGTTTTCCGAGTCCCTATGTAAACTCCTAGGGCTTCCCAAGTTTCCTTACAAGGAAGACTTTCAAAACTCGGTTTACTGTTCATCTTGTCAGAAAAGGGTGTACAATGTGTACTTGATGGTGAGGAAATGGGAAAGGGTTCAGGATGAGATTAACAAATTAAAAGTAAAGTTAAAGAAAGATTTTCAGCAGAGCTTGCAGAAAGGTTGTACAAATGGGAGTAAAAAAAGGTCAAAAGGAAAACAAAGTGATAAAAGTACCTGGATTCATTTAAACGGAAGTAATAATTTTGAAAGAGAGAATGACTTCAAATTGAAGACCATTTTCAAAAAAGAAAATGGGATAAACGATAAAGTGGATGAGACTGAGGCTCAATTCGAGCTGATGGTTATACGTAAAAGGATTTTACAAAGTAAGTTTCAAATGACATGATTTTTGTGTAAAGAAAAGAAGGATTATTGTATAAAGAACTATTATTGTAATAGGATTGGATAAGCGTAATTGGGACTGCGACTGCTGCTTTGATTCTCAACCGCAAGCGCCAACGAAAAAGTATCCTCCCGTCGAAAAGGGCAAACTTTCTTTACCTCCTTGCGGCTTTCCAGATTGCCAAGATAAGGAATGCTTAAAGTGGAAAAGAAATACTCATAATAATAACAGGTCTGGTTCTGAATCTGATGATGATAATGGGTCAAGTTCATCCGGCTCCGACTCTGATAGCTCACGAGACCACGAAAACCGGTGTTCTGACGAGTTTTGTACTACATGCAACTCTTCGCCCGAGGGACCACAGGAGGAGAGTGACCATGCAGCGACGACTTCTATGAAAACTCACCAAGATTCCACTACCCATTCCAATTCAAAAAATAAGATGACACCATGTTCCTCGGAATATTGTGCGGACTGTGCCATTTGTAAAGATGAAGCCCGGCGATCAAGTAAAAATAGCGGTAAAAGTAAGAGAGACTGCGATAACACTGCCAACAACGACAACACTTTTGCCAATAAAGAAGCTTCAGCCATCAGCATTAAAAACGAAGTGGTCAGTGGTGCCGGAAGTCCTGATGAAAGTGAGACGCTTGACTTTGAATCATTTGGTAAAATGCTATCTAGAGACTCGCCGTCACAGTCAACAGGAAAGACGTTGAAACAAGAGAGCTGTTCAACTGATACTGACGTAGTGTCACCAACAGCGGAAAACGAGGAGGATGGGAGTGCTGATGGTGATAATAATGCCAAATATGAATACGCCGAAAGATTCCGGTGTAACAAGAGCAGTTGCACAAGAACGTTTGTCACTCAAGATGATTTAGAAATTCATGTGAAGAGGCATCACGAGGGCATAAAATGCCCATATCTTTGTCAGCAATGTGGAAAGGCTTTCCAGTGGAGACGCGAGCTAACTGCTCATGTTTTCAAGCATTCTGGTAAGAAATAGAAGTCCACTGAACTGAACGATGGGTAGAAATAATACATGTGAGCTTCGCATCATTAAGATAATTTTTGTTTCTAATGATTTCAGGTGAAGTTGCAATATGCTGCCATATATGCGGCCGTGGTTTTCGAACATTACAGTTGTTCAACGTACATATGAAAACTAAACATGGAGGCGAGAGAAAATTTAAATGCTCGGCATGCGAAAAGTCATTCATATCCGAGTCCAAACTAAATACTCATCTAACGATACACACCAAAGTTTATCCATTCGCATGCACCATTTGTGGAAAAGGTAAAACGAAATTCGAATGAATTAGACAGGAAATTAGAATGATTAATTATATAATACCTCTTTATAATAAATTTGTAGGATTTTCTGCCAAAACATTCCTCAACTTTCACATGAGCAAACACATGGATGCAAATCCGTATCAATGCGCAATCTGTAGTAAAACCTTTTCCTCACCGAGGAATCTAAAGGTTCATCAATACACCCACACGCAATCTCACCCCTTCAAATGTCCGGTATGTCAAGCTGGAGCCACCTCAGAAACTTTGCTAAAAAAGCACATGCTGAAGCACAACAGCGAAAAATCAAACGTTTGTCATACTTGCAACAAAAAGTTTAGATTTCCTTCAAGCTTGAAAAAGCATCAAAAGGTGCATAATGGAGAGAAAAGGTTTAAATGCGAGTTTTGTAACAAGGTGAGTTGAAAATTCATTCTAATAAACTTTTCTGGTAAATTGGCTAATACATATGAGCTTCTGCTGTCTGCTTTCAGACTTTTATTGACAAGTACAAATTAACGAGACATCTCCGCACTCATTCCGGAGATAAACCCTTCCACTGTTCTAAATGCAAAAAGAGCTTTTCCACAAAAGAGTACCTGAACAAACATAATATTCAAAATCACGAAAAGGACCCAGAGATACACTCATCCTCATCAATCAAAGATAATGATATAACCTCTACTGCATCTTCATCATCCTCCTTTGATAAAACTGAACGCCCACTTCACAATCATCAGACTAGCTCTTCATCATCCGACGACCTCCAGCTACCCGATATAAATCAGCCACTAAGTGCATATCTGCCGGACGATTTCACCTCAGATCCCAGTTTTTTGGATACTCTAAATCCTGCTGATGCTGACCTAGTGGTTACGGCACTGGACTTGGAGAACTTTTCAAAGGAGGAATTGATGTTGACCGGAGAAAGGTCTGAGAGTCCCAGCGAAAATTTTCCTGGCGATGTACCGTCAGAAAACCTAGTACCTCATTCAAACATGTTACCTGACTTTCAGTCATTCAGACGAAGTTCAACAAACCAATCACACAATGAATTTTCATTTACATATCACCAACTATAAATGATTTTTGTTTCAAAATGAAAACTAAAAATTGATATATTATATCTTTAGTATATTTCTTTAATTTCATGTTCAATTTAGCAATTTTGTATTTTTTGTAGTTTACCTAAATTGTAATTCATCATCATCATATTTCTACTTAACTTCCTGCTATAAATGATGAATGTATCCAAAAAACATTCGTTAATAAATAAAACATTTCTTCTCTACAAAACAACTAATCTTAAGTTAACCAACAAGTATGAATGACTTCATTCTTTACATCACTCTAAAAAACCACTACTACTGTATTTATACCATGTGACGAGATTTGTACATGGAACACCAAAATGCTATTAAATTCTGTTTATATCACTTTCTAGTTTCAAAATTAGTTTCGTTTGTATTAAACCATTACAATACAATGTATTATGTATCAGCAGTCAACAGTTCTAATAAGACAAGTAATGCACTAAGCATAGTAAATATTCTATATTCCGACTACGGAAAAGGAATATGAAATGTTTAAGATGACTTTTGACATACAAATGTGACTGAATTGTGTTGTATATTTTTATAAGCATTTTTTTAACAGCAGCATAGCAAGATGCAAGAGGCAAACGGCTTCACTTTTGTCTCAATCCCCATCCACAGTTTCAAATTCAATCCTATGACCCATAAATCTACCCACGTTTTGGTGTCAAATAGGTGCCACTTGATGTGCTGAAAAAGAATTAAATTCGCAAGTAATAATTAAAGCCAGTCAGAATCCTAAGTTTTTCATTACATGAATAGTTGGACGAACAACTTACTTGTCTTGGGAAGCTGAACGGCCTCAGTATCCTGTAGAATTACTTTATGTTCTCTATTTTGAAACAGATAACGAATTAGCAGACTTTTATCGTCTCCTGGTGCAGGGTCATAAAATCCTGGAAGGTTAGCCTTGGTATTATCATGCAAGTCCAGTCTTGAATCTCTGACTAGACATTGAACTGGTACAGTGACATCTAAAATTTCTTGGTCAGTGCTGGTACTGCTTGATGCAGCAGTACTTCCTCCTTGGACTAGTGCACCGTATGTTGCAGATAAAATCACTAAACCACTCCGCGACCTTTCTTCTGATGCAATTTTCAAATAGGTTTCATGCATGAGAGCAATTGCTGCAGCTGCTTCTGCTTTCTTTTCAGCCACTCTAAAAATTGATAGCAGTTTAGTAGTTCATTGCATTACTGTGAAATTGTACAACTTTATGTCTAAATTTAATGGCAAACTTACTGCTCTCTATATGCTGCCTTCTGCTTTTCTTTTTCCAAGCGTTTTTTCTCCTCCTCGTAAGGCTCCAAGAATACCTTACTAACTAGCGTCCAGATAATCAATGGAGCCAGAGTTCCATAGAATATCGGAGGTGGCAAAATTTGATCACTAAGTTGTATAGGAAATATGTATGCTTGATTACCTCGCTGTAATCTAAGAGAAAATACAAAAAAAAACATTATTATCATCATTGATCCTCAAATCCAAATGTGACTACTAAATGTGTGTAATTGAGATTAACCTAACCTTAATCTCAGAGTCACACCAACAGGAACACCTACGACCATTGTGGCACTAAGATTTGTGACCTGGGAATATTTCTTGTCAACTCCGTACTCCAACATTGCACCGAAAGTCCCAGCCCTGAAAATCAAATAATACATAGAAAAACTGAATACCAAGTCAAATGTCTCAGATTAATCATTAATGAAATGTGTTAACCTATACGTACTTTACAGCACCACGAACTTTAACGTTATTTTCAAACTTGTAGTAGTAAGTAGTAGACGCAAATGTGTGGGGTATGCCTAAGTGTATTGAAGCTGTAAACCTATAATTTTGACCGCCTCTTATATACGAAGATTGTAAACCGCTCATTGAACCAGCTCGCCACATCAAACTCAAACTTGAAACCTGGTCCAACGGTTTATGAGCACCTGAAATAAGACAAAATTACATTACATAAAGAGAAATTCTACTTTTACGAATTAAAATAACAGCTCAGTATTTAAGTACCTGCAGTAAAAAATGGTCTAAAGCCTTGCTCAGTTGACTGGCCCATAAAACCAAAGCTGGCGATAGCTCCAGTGTTAAAAATTGGAGCAGATCCTTTCAAACCAAAATCCATTCCATTGGTATTTCCTCCAACTTCCATCTCGCCCCAAGCATTTTGACTACATATCATCATTTGATAAAGTAAAAGTGAATTCTTGACTTCCCACTTATTATAGAATTACCATTTAATCCATTCACCATTGAATCCTTGTTTTAACTTACCCAATTATTCTTCTAAGACCACACATAATTTGACCTTTCCCTCTACCATTTTCAGCAGATACAGTTCCAGACATTGTACACGTATCACGAGCAGTAAATGGAGCCTCAATGGATTGTGCGAAATGGAAACCAGTGAGTTCCAAATATGGAGGGGCTGTCAAGGAGTAATGAAACTTAAATATTACAAACGGATACTGACACCAGCGACGCCAACACCTTTACAAATTGAACTTGATATTAAACTGACCATCATAATACATCATTTCATCCTCGTCATCTTCTGAAGGTTCGTAAGGAGAAAACAATTCTGACATATTTATATTTACAGTTACAGAGCCCTTTGGATTCATCAGTCGTTCTAGTCTTCGTTCTTCTTTTTCTCTGAGCAAACAAAAAAATATAGCGAATAATAAATTATTACTGTTCCTCCACTTCTAAAAAATGCTCCACAACTGGAATGTATTTTACCTTTGTATTCTTTCGTAATCCTCTCTAATTTCTTGAGGCGTTCTAAATCTGGTGACGATGGCCAGTTCTTTCTCATCTTTGATTCCTTTCATTCCCAAAGTGTCATAAATTGCTCGACGGTGTGGATCAGACAAAACTACAATTTATCAAATTACAGGGTACATTTATAAATTATGCACGAATTCATCAAAAGCCGTCATTGCAACCGTCAAATTATTAATTGAACTTATCCAACATACTTTCATGAGCAGTTTTTGCCTTCTCGAACAGTTGTCTAGCATAAACTTGTTTTTCCGGGTCTCTGCACTTATCTGGATGGTACATTCTGGATAACCTCCGGTACTGATTGGTTATTTCTTCGGTAGATGCCTTTAAGATTTAAAAATAACATGCATTTAAGTTTCAACAGTTATCGGACACTGAACACTATTACATACTGGCGAACTATACAACTTACCTTTTTAGAAACGTTCAGAAATGTGTACAAGTCATTTTCATTGGGATCCTGAGTAAAAGTGGACGGAAATTCGCCCTCCTCTTCCTCATTCTCCTCATGTGTTATGTTAAAAACTTCGTTGGCAGTATTGGAATCCATTGTTGGCAGATAAGGTAGTTACAAGACGTATTAGTGAAATATTAACTTTCTAGTTTCCTTTTTTTACTGTGGATGGATAGCGAAGGAAGGGTTTGGTTTCGTTGGGATGACTTATCCGACGGTGAAGCTCAAGCAAGTTAGGTGCTTATCTATAATTCATACACCAAAAAACATACAATTAGTTTTTTAAACCCATTTAACAGCCATTTTCCTCCACAAAACCGGTTTTTTACAAATGCTTCCAGTTCCAGACGTACCTTTCTAACAATTAAAAGTGTTGCATCATCCTGTCCTATCTTTCTTTATCATCACATGTTGCAGCAGTCGCATGACTTTATCCAGAACGGCTGATCTCTGAACTGCTACAAATCCAGTTTCCTTTTGCAAAACCACACAGACAAACACAATAACCGTGGATAATTAATTATCTTAACTTTCAAATGTTTTCACAAAAACTGGACAAGCGATTCCACATGTTCTTTAGTTCAACAGCAACACAACCCTTTCGCATCCATCAAACCAAAACAAATTCCAGTACATCAGGCGATATTATGAGTAGTGTAGCAATGTAAGATGTGCTGCTAAGTGCTTGCGCTTGCACTGCTGCTGCAATGCTTGCAGAGTGCAAGAGATCAGTCCTACTCATTGGCGCTTGTGTAAATAGCAAAGCGGCAATGTGATCTTTCGACATGTGCAGAATGCAGATGTAGAATGCCGAAATGAAAACATTTATCGACATCCACAGATTCACATCTCAAAAATAAAATGCACTTTCAAGAAGAAAATTCTTTCATTCACACCATTCATTCACTTTTTACTGTATTGAGATTGAGATGTGGAGTTAGTAATCTTAGTGATTTTCAGTGTCTATAGTCTATGTGCGTCTTCTTCTAAGAGAAAACTAGTTGAAGTGCGTTAAAGTAATTTAGTAATTAAAGTTGTTGTTCAGTGAGACATAATGGAAGAGGAAGAACACTGCAATGGAACTGGTGAAGGTGAAGATAGAATGTGCGACAATGGCGATGGCGTTGATGACATTGCAGCCTCATTGTCTCTGGCTGCGATTGAGGTAAAAATGAATATTGTTACTTGAATACCTAAAATTTAGGATATAATTCACGTAAATTTGGAATTATTTAACACATCACATGTCCTTTGATAATTTCAGGAATATTTGGAAACTGAAAATGGGGCAGCGGTAGCCGTAACGCAGCCGCTGGATCTAGACGATGACAATCCTGACGATGGAAATCTGTCAGTACCTATTCAGCTTGCGCATGACAGGACTAAGAAGGAAAGATCATTGGATGTTCAGTTAACGGGAGAAGAAAGAGACGTAACTTTTCTGGAGTTAGGGTTAAGAGACTCAACTGTACTGGGACTGAAGAAATGTGGCTTCAAAGTCCCTTCACCGATTCAGTTGAAGGCTATCCCGTTAGGAAAATTTGGCTATGGTATGGGAATTTGAATTTTCTTACAATTCATGTATTGACAATGCAATTCCAGTGCCATATTTCATGTTTTAAACCTTACTTCTATTTTGTTGTTCTTACAGACCTTATCCTTCAGGCTAAATCTGGGACTGGAAAAACTTGTGCGTTTGGAGTAATCATTATGGAGCAGCTGGACATGGCTAACCACGGTGATCACATTCAGGCATTAATTCTTGCTCCAACGAGAGAAATTGCTTGTCAGAATGCAGACGTGTTGAAAGCTATTGGATGTCTCACTTACGGTTAGAAATAATTAATCTTTGTATGTTGCATGTTACATGTTATGACAAATGTGGACTTCAATAACTACCAACTAGCTAATATTTACAAACCATATTTTTGTAAACCAGGATTGTCAGTGAAGAGCTTTATTGGAGGAACATCAGTGGATCAAAGTATCAAACGCTCCAAAATGTGCAACATTGCTTCTGGTTCCCCAGGCCGAATTTTGCACATGATTAACGATGGAGAAATGGATCTTTCACATGTCCAAATTGTAGTTTTGGATGAGGCCGACAAATTGATGGAGTTTCCGTTCATATCTGACATTAATGCCATATTCCAGGCGTTACCTGCTGAAAAGCAAGTAATTGCTGCAAGTGCCACTTATCCAGAAGGATTGAAGAGTTTTGTAACGACATTTATGAATCATCCTATGGAGATTGCTGTTGACGTTAGCCCTACCTTGCTTGCTGTGAGTCTCTATGCTGCTGATGTTCACAAGATATTAAACAAGCCAAAGAAAGCCTGTAAGGAAGACATTTTTGGTGTCAAGATGGAAGTGGTGCTGGCGATGTTGAACTCGTTTAAATTTACGCAAGCCATTGTGTTCTGCAGATGCTTGGTGTAAGTTTACCCTTTAAAGATGTGTTTTTGTAATAGTAGCGACTGCGGTACTGATTTATTTCATTGGTTTTATTTTTACATTTACTAGCGTGGATAAAGTGTACGAAATCTTAACGGATCACGGATTCGACGTTGGAAAACTTTCCAGTACTTTAGATCAACGCCGGCGGCTGATTGCCTTGCGAGATATTCAGCAGGGCAAATGTCGGATTCTTGTTTCGAGTGATCTTGGTGCTAGAGGCATTGACTGTGAAGGTGTGGACGTTGTCATCAACTTTGAACCACCTGAGGATGTGGTCACCTTTGTCCATCGTTGTGGAAGAGCTGGTCGTTTCGGGAGTAAGGGAATTTGTGTCACGCTTACGACCTTTGGTGCTGATTATTATACCCTTGCTCAGTTCTCTAGGAGCATGAGATTTGATATTAAAGTTTTCCAAACCCTTCAGCAAATTAAAGATATGGGTCATGGGAAACAAGTGAAACTGGAGAGAATGAGGGTTAAAGGTCTGCATATGCCTTTAAATCATCCGGAAAACGAGAATTGGAAGGAAATGTGCAAGTTTTTAGTCAAATGCCCTGTGAAGTACCCGTGTCTGCAGTTGGATACATTTGCTGGCTATAAACTTAACGTTGACATTGATTCCATTTACAAAGACGTGGAGGAAATGAAAAGACGGCATAGCCATTTGGTTTAAAAGTACGCATTTTTATTATCTAATTAATTACATGGCATTAGTAGCGAAAATGTACTAATGACTACCTGATATTTATCGTGATTTTTTGTACCTTGTTTGTTACGAATTTTTAATTTTTATTTAAGGAAATAAAAGTTGACACTTCTGATGTTAAAAAGTGAAAGGAGTTCGATTTGTTTGTCGGAATTATTGTATCTGTAAAATATTTGTAACAACTATTTTGAAGTTTTTATCTCATTTTACGGCTTTATTTAAAAAACAGTAATTTTAATTCGGCATTGACCCTCTTTTTAGTATGCATGTGTTATTCTTGTGCATACGTTTTAAGTTTACGCATTGCATTGTACGCAGTCATATCATCTCATAATATATATATCATCATTTGAAATCGTCCAACTTCTCTATCTATTTGTGCCAATCGGTACAGTACAACATTGTTCTTTTTAAATGATGGTATGAAATATTATGAGAATGCACATTCGATGTTTGCATCAAATCCATTATAAAAAGGCTTTAGACAATGAAAGTTTGAACTAAATATTTAGGCATCAAAATATACTACATTCTCATTTATTTTGACAACTAGCAATTTTCATTTCAAATTTTAGATCATTGATAAAAATACTATTCATTCAGTGAAAGGAAATCAATTAAGTTTGTTTCAATTAGTAATTAAAACTTCACTGAAACTTTTTCATTTACTTTGATAAGCTTGCAAGTATCAATAATTGTCAATTAACTGAACAAAAAGTCTAAATATGAGCATTTATCACCTCATAAACTCATATTATGCTTGTGACATTAAAAATAATGTCACAAGCATAATTGTTCAAAACGATATTTGTAACTTTATATCTACAGTAAAATTCAATTAACCTATGAGCACGTTTACCCAGTCCCTCAATAAAAAAGCTAATAAGCAATAAAAACGCCAGATTTAATTTAACTTAACAAATAAATAGTTCTCTATATAGGAAAGGGAAAGGGTGTTGGTTGACAAATTGGATTTCCTTTTGTACTTCGTGAGAATTTGGCACGGTTTAAACAATATGCCAATTAGATTGCGATTACTGAGATAAGTATAAGCTCGTTTGTCATCTTGTTCTCGTCACCTATCATCACAATGTTTACATTATCAGGATTAACACTTTCCCATGGCATATTCAAAGTTAGAATCACATCTAAGCATGGTAACTAACTATTCGAAGACTTAGCGTTGCGTGGTAAATTACGATAACTACCTTGGTGTTGGAAAAGGGATATCACTGTGATAGACTGTTAGAGGAGGAGGTGATTCGATTCCACCTACAATAACCTCAAGATGGGAATTTTTCTAATAATTTTTTGACAGAAATTCTGCTCTGTAATTAAATTTGAAGGCTTTTTATACAAGTTGTCATCCTTAAAATATAAAAATATATGGTAGTGTTCGATACGATAACTTTTTAAATAGACCCAATTTTTTAACAAAAACAAACACTTTGGCCACAATTTCTTTACTTTTGACAATAATTTAACATGTATCATAATAATATTATGTTGTAATCTTGAAAAAGGTATATGACATGGAGTAATCCGTGGCTTCGTTGCAAATGTGGACTAGGACAAGGAATACATTTGCTTTTTTCTGCAAGG
>JAQFXM010003116.1:0-21509 GCA_034693345.1 Entomobrya multifasciata | reverse complement strand
GTACCTTTTTACGGTGATGGTTTAGCAATTCTGTCATACGCGAATCCAATACTTCTCTTTGTTTTCTTCTTGGCTTACGCCTATTCTACAATTACGCTAGGCTTTCTCGTTTCCACTTTCTTCTCAGCAGGTTGTCCACATTAAAGTGCTTTTTAAGTACTGCTATAAATCTTGCCACTTAACCACGTTCTCTTTCTAAATATGTTATTTTCGTAACTATAATTTTTTATATAGCAAATTCCTCTTCAACTGCATCCGGTGTTTTGTTCTTTCTCACTTACTTTCCTTACTTTTTCTTACAACCACGGTGAGTAATACGAAGTAATAATTTGACAAGTTTTTTTTTGTGGATGATAAAAATGACTATTTAAAGTAATTCATCTTTATGTGTGCGTGTCTGCAGATATGGTCAACTGACAAAGGGAACCAAAATGTTTATGAGCTTATCTAGCAATACTGGGATGGCATTTGGATGTCAAATTATTACCATGTTTGAAGGAACTGGGGCAGGAATTCAGTGGAGCACAATTTCCCAAGGAGCCAGTCCTGATGATAACTTGTCCATGCTGGATGTCATCATTATGTTGATTATAGACGGATTTTTATACATGTTAGTAGCCATTTATGTGGAAGCAGTATTCCCTGGTGATTACGGAGTACCCCTTCCGTGGTACTTTCCATTTACTGTAAGCTATCTCTGCATTTCCACAGCATTAAACCTGAAAGCCTGAGACTGAATGTAATGTATTTTTCAATGTCTTATCTTTATTCGTTCAATTGCTAGAAATGGTACTGGTGTGGCTCATCTCGTGGAACAAGCATCGGTGACATTGTGGGACCTCCCATAGATTCGCACCGACAACGCCACAACCACTTATTTGAAAAGGAGCCGAAGGGACATGCAGGAATAAAAATTGAGGGATTAACAAAAATATTTGGGAAAAAAGTTGCAGTGAATGATCTACGCTTAAACTTTTATGAAAATCAAGTAACTGCCTTGCTTGGGCATAACGGTGCGGGTAAAACGACAACAATGTCAATGCTGACAGGTCTATTTCCTCCCACATCTGGAACAGCGATGGTGAATGGGTTTGATATCAAAAATGATATTGAATCAGTTCGTGGCAGTTTAGGACTTTGCCCCCAGCATGACGTACTGTTTGATGAGATGACGGTGGAGGAACATTTGAGATTCTTTTGCCAAGTAAAAAATTAAATGCTTGTAAATATTCATCCTTAGCCTATCGGTAAAAATCAGTATGAAGAATGCTAATATTTAATGGCTTGACATGAATAGCTGAAAGGTGTTGACAACGAGCACGTTGAAGCGGAAATTGATCGTATGCTTGGTGTACTCATGCTGGAAAATAAAAGACATGCACAATCACAAACACTTTCCGGTGGAATGAAGCGGAAGTTGTCTGTGGGAATCGCACTGATTGGAGGAAGCAAAGTTGTGCTGCTTGATGAACCGACATCAGGAATGGATCCAGGTATATACATAGGGCATTCCAAAAGTAATGAGCCAAATTAAAACCCTGATATCTCAGAAAGTTAACTAGATATGCTAAGAGTCTAACTTAAAAATGTGCAAAAGGATTTTTTGCCAGCTGCTTCTACGCTGAAGCAATTGGGTCAAATAAATTTTAGCAAAAAAGTGCGATTTTAGGGAACAGTTTTTGATACTCAATTTCAATTTGATGTAACTTTCTTAAAACTGAGTCAAATACAATAAAGTTGGTGTCAAATTATTCGTATTAAATAGGCGTTTCAATTGTGGCCTGTATTTGGTCTTGGAAGCGAAAGTACTCTTAACGGCAGTGGGTACCATTTTCATTGAAATCTGATTTGGGCATTTGTTTATCAAAACGTACCAAATTTCGGAAAACCAAATTTAGTTTTATAGCTGGTACTTATACAAAAAAGCTGCGACATGGCAATGTTTGGGCGTGTTTTCAAGTTAGACTCTGGGCTATCTTAGAATATAAATTTCTGACCGATTCATCATCAACCTTCTGAGATATCGGAGTTTTGATTTGGCTCATTACTTATGGAACGCCCTATGTAGTCCTTCATTTTTAGACACATGACCATTTGTTATCTTTATTACTGTTTCAAAAAAGGCTTTTTTGAAGTTGTTTAAAAAATTAATTACTGGTTTAAGGGGCGAGGAGATCAACATGGGATTTGATTACTAATGAAAAGAAAGGAAGAACTATTGTTCTATCGACACATGTAATGTTAAATGATAAGCTATCCTATACCATTTTAATTTTTTTTTGAATTTTCATATATTTTATAATTTGTGGAATGACAGTTCATGGACGAAGCAGACTTGCTCGGTGACAGAATTGCTATAATGGCTGATGGTCAAGCACAATGTTGCGGAAGCTCATTGTTTTTGAAGAAAAAATACGGTATGGTATTTTTAATATGAAAATTAAATTTAGTTGTAGTTTTATTTAAATATTTGAATTGCATTTTTTAGGTGGAGGGTACCATTTGATTATTGTGAAGGAAGACAAATGTAAAGTGGATGAAATAAGTCATCTCCTTCAAAAGCGTATTCCAGAAGTTGTCGTTGACCAGAACATTGGAGCTGAGTTGAGCTACTCTTTGCCAGACGACAAGTCATACATGTTTCCCGAAATGTTTGAAGAGCTGGAACGGAGGAAGGAAGAGCTTGGAATTGCCAGTTATGGATGCAGTATCACACAAATGGAAGAAGTTTTCATGAAGTATGATATTATTTAAACTGACATATCAATTATTTGTAGCGTTTGATTTTACAAAATATTATTTTGGAAAAAAGGGTTGGTAAGCAAGTGGAAGAGGAGATGTATAGACAAAAAGCAGAGCTTCTTGGTGACAGCAATGCTACTAATCTCAAACTGAGCATGGATACAGTGCAAAATGGATCTCTTGAAAACTTGCAGCATGATGCTGAAAATAGGAATGAAGGAATGCCATTGTTGACGCAGCAGGTATGATAATGTTTCGATCTGATTACTTATTTATCCAGGTAATCATTACCTATTATTTAAATATTTAAAAATTAAAATTAGTTGCGAGCCATGTTGGTGAAAAAATGGATATATGCTACGCGGAACAAAATTCTGTTGGTGACCCAAACCGCAGTTCCTGTATGCTTTCTTATTATCGCCCTTGTCATGTTGAAGACTATGCCTAATGTAGCTATCCCAGCGGGGCGTGCGATTGACTTGAGTGTACGTTGAATCAAATCATTTAAAAACCCTTTTCACACTCGAAAATTCATATTGGTCTGCATGTTTAAACGTTATATTTTACTGCAGGAATACTCACTATCTGGAAAGCCTGTCACTACAGTCGAATGTGAAAATATTAATGCAGGAATTTGTCAGAAATTTAAAGGAGTTGCTGAAATGACGTCAACAGTAGCTCAAACGGGGGCTAAATCATTTGAGGAATATATTTTGACAGAAGTAAGTCCACAAGTTTAAACTTACTTTCTTTTAAAAATTAATTATTCGTTAATTCAAATCATTTAAAGAAATAATTTTAATTTTCTTCACGTATAGTCAGATAAAAATTTGCCAAGGGTCAATTTCCAATACATTGTTGGTCTCAAGGCCACTGACGGCGATAAGACGCTCATAGGCTTTTTCAACAATCAACCACTTCACACACCTCCACTTGCACTTAATTTGATAACCACTGCTATTCTTCGTCAAGTTACGGATAATGATAGGTACACAATTACAGTGGAAAATCATCCACTACCTTTCACCTCAACAGACAGAGTTGAAAATCTAGCACAAACGGAGAATGAAGGATTTACAATCGGATTTAACATCGCATTCGGGTAAATGAACAGGAAGACTCTGGACTTCTAATGTATTTTTAATAGATGAATTAAAATTGAAATTTATGTTTTTCAAATTATTTTTAGCATGTCCTTCTTAGCTGCAAGTTTCGTGGTATTTGTTATCAAAGAACGAGAAACGAAATCCAAACATTTACAGTTTGTCTCCGGAGTAAGATTCCCAATTTTCTGGCTGGCCCACTTTATATTCGACGCTATCAACTTTCTCATCCCCGTCTTTTGCCTGATGATCGTTCTGGTAGCTTTCCAGACCAAGGACTTTAAAAATGCAGAAATGCAGGGCTATTTCCTCCTCGTACTACTTTTCTATGGATGGGGTGTAATTCCATTGATGTACCTGTTCTCCTTCTTTTTCACTGTTCCCTCTTCAGGATACACAAGAATGACATTTTTTAATTTCCTTACTGGAATGGCGACAACCTTGGCTATCAGTATTTTATCCATAGAGTCCCTCAATTTAGTTTATCTAGCTGAAGCTCTCGAATGGGTGTTCATGTTCTTTCCCAATTTTGATGTGGGCTATTCATTAAGTTTATTAACTCAAAATAGGCAGCTTAAAAATCTATGCCCATTAATTCAGATCCTTAATCCAAATAATAAAGACTTGTGTGACGATCCTGACTTTTTATGTTGCACAAAATGTAAGGAATTCTTCAAAAAATATTATTTTAAAATAATTTAAGAGTTTCATTAACTTATAACTTAACTTATTTAAAATGTTATATGTATAATGTACAGGGAACAAACATTATTTATCTTGGGATTCACCCGGAATCGGAAGAAACCTTTTCTTTTTGTTTATTGTGGGCTCACTCTCTTTCATCATTCTGTTTATCGTGGAATCAAAAATAATTGAAAAGATAAGGTACAGAAATGAAAGTAAAAAACATGCTGGAGAAGAAGAGGAAAATGACCCAACTGCCTTGGAAGATGACGACGTTGCCGCTGAAAACACGAGAATAAGAACAAGCAAACTACCCGAACTATTTACATCCGAAAACATGATTCTCCAAGACATCACCAAGTACTACGACAGTTTCTTGGCTGTAGACAGAATTTGTCTTGGTGTGAAACACGGCGAGTGCTTTGGTCTTCTTGGGGTTAACGGAGCGGGCAAAACGACAACTTTTAAGATGTTAACAGGAGACATTCCAATTACTCTTGGCAATGCGTACATTGCCAATAGAAGTGTAAAGTCTGAGATTAAACAGGTCCAAAAAGCGCTTGGCTACTGTCCTCAGTTTGATGCCCTCATTCCAGAACTAACGGGAAGAGAAACTATTAGACTTTTTGCGAGACTGAGAGGTATTCAGGAAGAAAATATTGACCACTTGGTGGATGTTTTGGGTGCCAAATTATTATTTACTGAGCATTTGGAGAAACCTTGTGGGTCATACAGGTAAATGATCAGCCCAGCATAACAAAAGATATGATGAAACGAAAAGATATATTTGCAGGAATAAAAATGCTAAATGGGGTATTATGCAATTTCAGTGGTGGAAACAAGAGAAAGCTGTCCACAGCACTAGCACTTGTTGGAAATCCTCCTCTTGTTTTTCTCGATGAACCGACCACAGGTACTCTAGAAAATTCATGAAAAAGCAAAACGAAATGAATGAAATAATTACATCTCTATAATAATATGCTATTAACTCAAATCAATTAGGTATGGATCCTGTGGCAAGAAGACATTTATGGAATACGATAATTAGCGTAAGAGAAAATGGAGCTTCCGTTGTTCTAACATCTCACAGCATGGAGGAATGTGAGGCATTGTGTACCAGACTTTCTATCATGGTAAATGGAAAGTTCCGCTGTCTTGGTTCTACTCAACATCTCAAGAACAAGTTTGGAGATGGATATACGCTTATTGCGCAAATGGAAACTTCTACGGAAGAGGCTCAGCAGCGAAGGCTTACGAGAGCGTCCTTAGTAAATACATTAGAGAAAAAATATATACATGCTTAAAGTACAAAATAGTATAAGAATGCCAAAATCACTAAAATATTTATATTTTTTGTCTTCTAGGAACTTGGGCGAAGACACAGTTCCATTAAAGGCAAACCTCAGCAATGGGAACAAGAGTTGCAACCACTTCGTAACTTTATTGAACGTAATTTCCCAGGTATAAAAAAATATTCAGACATGACAGTTCAAATTTCAAATGATTTATTCATGATATAAATTGAGAAAGTGTCAAATTCTGTGATATTTGTCAATTTCAAGGTTGTCAACTGAAAGAAGTTCATCCTGGCTATGTTCACTATCATATAAGCGAGGAGGATGGGGTATCATGGGGAGAAATATTTAGGAAAATGGAGGAAGCCAAGACTACTTTCCGACTTGAGGCTTACTCTGTTGGACAAACGAGTTTGGAACAAGTTTTCTTGAGTTTTACAAAGGGACAAGTCAATAACGATTGATTGTACTTAAAAAATAATGTACATTTTAATTAAATTAGGTACGCTTCGAATATTGTCAATGTTTTTTTGTGTTTAATAAACGATCTATATATTTTCTTTGACACAATGTTGAATTGAAAGAAGAGTAGGTCGGTAACGTGCTCGGTTCGGTGGTTGGAATGAATATAAAATAAAACTATCAAAAACGAAAGAGTATTATTTACATTGGCATAAAATCACATAAGCCACATATTTTTACCCATCATTCATCCATATTTGCTTTTTTGTGATCGGCAAATTTTTCGTAATTTATCTCATTTGCGTAAATCATTTGAAGCTAACCGGTAATCCATATAGCGAAAAATAATACGATGATTTCCTCAGAGACATATACATGACATGACTGCACCAATGCATGACGATGACAAGTCCAATTTTTTTCATTTCCGAACTATCTTCTGCCTGCATCCTTCTAGAAGCTGGTAGTTCAACAACCAAACTTTGTTCTTCTGTATTTCATTTTGTTGGAAGCAGGAAGCATCGTTTTCGTTAGCAAGCGACAAGAGACATGACATGAGGCATCCAAGAAGCCAAAGCGCTTATCTAAAAACAACTTCACTTCTTAGGTGATCTGCTCAGTCTAGCCTACGATAAAAAATTAGCACAAGGAAAAACTTTTTTCTGTTTAAGGAGAAAACGTCATCATCATGTAGTAGTACATCTTCCTATATACCATATTTTTGGCTACAATTCAAATTAAAAGTTTATGCAACTCGTAAAAAAATTGGTAGGACAGCATGTGCATTTATGACCGTAATTTGTAATAGTCGGTTCTTTTATATGGCATTTTTGATGTGTTACGGGAAACTGATGATAATAAAAGCTTATGGAATATTATGGGAAATTATTTATCTGCATCGTGATTGCATATCTTAACTTTTTAAATCCCAACTCCAGGCTCCTACTGAAACTCTAAATTGAAAAGGCTAAAGTTTTGTTATCTTTATTTCTCAGCCTAATTTCCTGTCTTGGAACTTTTTTTCTGGAATCCGACAATCCCGTCGTGTTGGTCTGTTGTCCTTGTATGTCTAAAGTACATTTCAAACGATCTAAATTCAAAGTTATTGTCATCGTATAATATTTAAATGTAATCATACTTAACCTTTACAGAACGGCGTTGTTTCGTATTTTTAATTGCTAAATGTACATTATATTCATTGTACTTTGTGTAATTTTCTAAAAGTGACCTTATTCATTTGGTACTTCAGATTTAATGTTGTAAAAAGTAAAACTTTGCATCCTCATCATTCTCAAGGAAAAAGGTTTATACATACTTAGCGTTTTCATTAATTTCAAGTCGCACATACCAAGTATTTGTATAATCATCAAATCATTTATTTTTTACCAAGTTTTTCCTTTTTATTGGAGGAAAAGTGAAATCTTTGTTTTAAATAAAGAAGCACTTGAAAATCATTTTAATTAAATTAAAACAGACTATAAATACATCAGTGCCACATTATCATGCCAAAATAGTCAGATACCCAAATACACATGTAAATGAAGATGAAACGGGGATTGTATGAATTCAATATGCGCATTCACAACAAAATCCGCTGCTGAAATGGGATCATGCAAAAAAAGCAAAGAAGCATTACTTCCGTCGTTCCGTTACGCTTTCACAGATCTCAAGCTTCAGGCTTCACCAAAAAATAAGCCGTTAAAATATCAAAGATACGTCGTCGGTTTTTACTCTGTTAAAATAAAATGCTCAAAGACAAACTCGACTTTTTTTTTATACTCTTACTTTTTATTTTTTTATTTATTTCAACAGTCATGATGAAGATGATCACGATGAAAATATTTATAAGAGAGCTCATAAATCTTTCTCAATAACTTTACTCTACACAAACAACAAAAATAAACAGGCCTACACGAAAATCTATTCATATTTACAATGTATAACACTAAAATAAGCATAACAAGTATGTTTGCATATGTATCTTTTTTAATAATAATCATCATCGTAAGATCTGATGTTGCCAATTTAAAGTTTGTTATCGTATCGTACCGTGCACTACACATTTAAATAGGTCACCAGTCACCCATTTAAAAAATTGTCCTTCGTTCTTTTCCCTCTTGTCCTCTTGTTGAGTTCACAATTTTTTTATTTATCATTCCAAACTTAAACGTTTAATAATTTATGAAAGATTAACTTGTACATAACTTGTATATCGCATCAAATGAATCCTTGTGTATGTCACGTCGTAGTAATAAGTTGCATCGATGAAAATATATCTCATAGAAAATAAACCTGGTTCAATAACTCTTTCGTAAACGCTTCTTTGCAATAATTTATTTTGAAATGTTTCATAGATTTGTATTTTACATCTACATTCTAAACAGCTTGGTATACTAAATCCTAATGTTTAGCGGTTTAAGAATTATCGAGGTTGTTGTTCGGGGAGTCTGAACATAACGGTGTAAATATTAAATAGCTTGGAAAACATATAAATTCATCTTTCAATGATGATGACATCAATGGCTAGACCTGATTCTTGATTTCATTCGAAATAGTTATATTTGAAGTTTCTAATGCCTCAACATACAATTCCATAAGTGTTTTGGGAATTGTCAGATAAAGAACGTTGTGGATTTATCGCTGTTCGATATAAGTAAAAACAGCTATGTATTCGTTTGAAATGATAATTTTATGCGATTTTGGATTTTTTTAGATTTTTGAAAGTCAAAGTACTCCCTTTCTTAGCCAATAATATATTTGTACCCTTTGAAATTGTTGTTCATGTAATTTGTATGCCTTTTTAGTATTAAAAAGTTTGAATATTTTGGTACTTCTGTCGCTGTATTTTGTATTTGTTTACGGTGTATGTATTGAATTATGATTTGTCAAAAAAAAAAGAATTTCTCTCAAGAATTTACGATAATTTGTGCATTTTTTTATTTTAATGTGCTAAATTTTATTTTTGACATAATAATTTGCATCGGTATTTATTATGATTCGTGTAGTTTGATGAGAAGAAGGCAATATAAATGCCAATGAGAATGCATAAGTATTGCATCTGACGGGTGGACAAAACAATTTACAAACTTATTTACTGAGCTGGTGACATACTTGTATTTAAAACTGAACTTCGTCTTATAAAATGTTAAATTGGGATACTCGATGCGTGATGCGATCACTCTTATAAATATGTTGCATTACTTTAAATTTTTAACCAATTAGCCTTGATTTAGCTTACATTTAACCACCATTTTATCACAAACAGGTACCCATGTTTGATAGATTTTTTAAAAGTACAGTAGAATATTCAGAATTACAGAAACTACTATTTTACATACTTAGTTTTTAAAACACACAATGAAATATAAAAGTAACCTAATACTGTGCCAAATATTTGGTCAAATTAGGAAATTCGTAATAAAATATTGATAAGAATGATAAAAATGTGGAAGGAAACTAACTGAAATTTAATTCGTATTTATCTATTTTTTCGTATAATATATATATACTTTAATTTCAACATGTCTACCACATATATTAAAGTTGTCTCTCCATACTTTTCACAATGCAAGCATACTTCTTATTCCTTTTTTACAGCAAAATACCATTTTAGCTCGTTAAATTTTTGGCACCGGTTTATGTTCGATGAATTGTATAAATTCCACCACTGAATTGATTTGATTTGTGAAGCGCTAAAATGATTATTCCACCACATTCGCTCATCAATTTTTTAAAGATATATGAATCATGAATCCTATTCTACATAACTACCTTTCACATTTCGTTTTCATTCAAACCATTTGAACAATTTATACATAGTTTTCAGAGTGAAAAACACGCATAAATGCTCTAATCCTTAAAATATGTAATGCATATACTGTATATAGAGTACATTTTGATTTATTTATGCGCATTGAATCGTAACATAACATAAAAATTCCGTCGTGTGTATCTAATATTTTAATCAACCATATCCAGAATGTCAACCAAACTAATCTAAACTGACGTATAAAAACCTTCGGTATAATAAATTTTTACATAACTACAAATATAAAGTATATATAATACTGACTCTAAAAACATCTTTTATATTCGGTATACATTTTTATATTTTATATGCGGTTAAATCCACAAAACCATGTACGTATGACTCGACTGTAAACTATTAAACAACTATTAAAATGACATGCTGTCGGTCTCGTATAAAAAACCAGGTCATCTGTCAAGAAAACGTAAAAAGTATTTGACCACAAAACAATCAGCTTGTTTCCCCACGAATTCCATTCCTCTTTATCTGTTCCAAATTTAAAAATACTCAACAACAACATGTGATGGTCAACCTCACCACCCACGCTACTCTTATTCAAGTGGTCATCATGTCATGTCCAGGAAGGTTTTACGGTCAGACATTCTACTCTATTCGAAAAAATAACTGCGTAAAATATGTATATGAACAAACATAGAATGTGAAAATGCGAAATTCAACAATACATGCCAAAGTTATGTGAGTAGACTAGACCAATGTCTTATCCTATTATCTAAATTTTCTTCGCATGCATATCATTTTCATTTAAAATATTTTATTTTTATGTGTTTCTTCATCTATCTGGTTTTTACGTGTGTTTAATCATGTCTCATTATATCCACCCGCTGCTTTTTTGGGGTGACCTACTACAGCTGAGTTATGGAATTCTTGGAATTCCTTCTAACATTGTCCATAAATTCTCCAGTGAGAACAAGCGTTGGTAGATCTACAGCAGACTTGGTCTTTCTGGAGGAACTCTTGAGTGCCGAGTCACTCCCGTAAAAGCTCACCTGAGAGCTGGGGCTGGTGACAAATACAGAGTTTTGTCGGGGCCGAAGATGATGATGATGTTGGTATGGATGATGGTGGTTCATCATCATGATGGAATTCCTGTGGTTGTTTAACATTCCTGTGCTACCACCTCCAGGAAAACCGGCTCCTGGGATGGTGAGTCCTCCGGGTAGTACGGTTGTTGAGGTTAAACCACTAAAACCTGGAGCGGGATCAGCTGAGGGAATACCGTGGTAATTGCATTTGACAAAGTGGGGTGAACCATTAGCAGTCAACATTTCCGTGCTGAGGTTGTACTTTGAAAAGGTTCTCTGTTTAAAAACAAAACCATAAAAGAAAGTTCCACGTTTATTTCTAGAATTCTAAAAAAAATCATTAGCCATCCAGAGAAAAGCCACAACTGCCACAAAATATAATGGAATTTCAGGGTCAATGTCACAAATATAAAATTATGCATATAAACTAAACCATTTTTATCAAGGTTAAGTCATGAACTTATAATCATAATCATATCACGGAATCTTGTAATGCCCCATGTTCTACCCTACGTAAAAAAATGCATTTCATTTTCATTTGGTCTAATAACAATGAATACTGATTTGATTATTCCGTTTGTCCCAATGTCACCCAAGTCATAAGTAGCAGTAAATATTTCCCCTAATAAAAATTCCTCAGCTTACCCCCAAGCTAAAGAACATGCTATATTACTGTTTTCATGTGCGGAATAACTTAAGGTCAATATATACACATTTTTTCTCTTTTGACTTTGGTGCGAGAAAGGCATGTCAAACTTAAATGCTTGGCACGTCCAGCCAATCCCATCTAATCATTTATTCATTCGAATCACTTTTTATTCCAATTTTTTTACAAAGTATGATAAATAAAAAATGTGAGTATGGTAGAAAGCATACCATGCTATACACTTTACGATTATTATGATCACCATCAAATGCCAAACGAAGATAGCAACTATAATAGACCTGCTTCTCTAAAGAATAAAATTAAAGTTATGGATTATTTATGCATGTCTGTCTCCTTTCATAAAAACTATGTCGATCATTTCCTTTTACACATGTACATAACATTTTGCACTCATTTTGTACTTTTCCACTTCTTGACTTTCTCCTCAAATGGATTATCTTATCGATTTTGGTAATCCAATATAACAAGAAATAAGCTTATGCCTTCTTTCTCCATCGTCGAGGTATTTATACTACGAAAGATGAAGTTTAGCAATTTAATCTTCTCTATCATTATTTTTCGTAGCATGCATTATTATTACCATAATTAGATAAGTCACGTTGCTCATCCACCATTTCTACTGAAATATGTTTACAGTTTGCATACAATTGTTTATTTGACTTGTCAATTTTATTCCTCCAGCCATTTGACTACACAAAGTTAGACTATAGCCAGGCATGCCTTTCACCATTAAAATGGGCAGGCAAAATTTACATACAACTTTTTCCTTTGATCTTGAATTTAAGCTTCTCCAATATCAAAACAAACGATATAATCCTGTCGGGTCAAATTTTCCATCATTTCTCAATTTATTCTCTCTGCATATATTTCATTTTTTTAGAGAGTCAAAAACCGAGAAATTTTCACATTTGTATTCATTGTAGTAAAACGACAGTATCAATAATATAGAAACAACTGACTTTTTATGAAAGCTTAGATGTGATACCCCAATGCAAAGAAACGATTCATTATAACGAAGCCTGGCTTATAATATATTGATGTCTAGAAAAATATTCGTTGCCCTATTTCATATGTTTAGCAGAGGTTATACAATAACTTTCATTGCAACATCGTATAATACGCTCCAGGCATATTCTTGAATTGGATAACAGGAAATAATCCGCTGCCTTTATTGTAGGTACACAAAAATAAGATGAAAAATACGTGGAATACCTAATGCCTTTCTCCAAAAAATATGCCGCCTGTTATTGTCCTTCCGTATAAAAACATCAAAGTTGTTTTGACTTTTTCCTGTTTGACTTTTTGTTTTGCAATAAATAGAAATGCCTATTGACTTAACGGAAATTTTACATTCCTGAATAAACATACATACATACATATTTAAAGGGTGTATGATGCACGTGATCAGGAAAAAACTTTTTGCTTTGAGTGGTTCAAACTCCAAACTAAGTAAGTAAGTAAACTGTTACCAGTTTTTTAACAGTTAGTTTTCCAAAAAAGAGTAAGCAAACCAGAACAACTTTTCGTAAAAACTACCTAGGTACTTGAAAGACAAAGGACCTATCCCAGTCTACTTTTTAGTTCGCAGAGAGTCCATTTGAACTTGACTCTTTTTTTCGGTTTAAGGAAGTGAAAACCGAAATGAGGTAGGTAGGACACAAAAGCGGATGTGGCTCTAGTTCGACAACGCAAAAACGCAACGATAGGCATTTGGATATGTGTCCGAAATATAAAAAAGGGGAGAAACGTGATCGAAGTCGTGGCACCTCCAAAAATAGCAAAAAGGTCTGGGTCGGACTATACATGTATAAATATTATATATCCCTCGCTTGGATAAACCTAATATTGCTGTACTACTACTTGTTGTAGGTCATTCTGGGACTAAAAGTTGATAGTAAGCAAATTTAAAATGCACAACGTAATCTAGTCCTGGACTACGGCAAGACAACTATTCTTGATGGCAAGAAAACGCAAAAAAGGAGTACATATCAAGCTGGGATATTTAAAGGATTTACAACCTGCTTTGCTCCCTCATTGAATTTTATATTCCGAGCTGGCTCGCTCAACAAAGGATACATTTTTACGAGAACTTATTTTTGTCTTTGTTTTAATGTTGCTTTGAATGTCTTTTAGGTGTTTACTTAAGATTGGTCCCTTTACCTTATGCACTATAGACAGTGCAGTATGCATATTACATGTACACCTCAGTAATTTCAATTTTCATTCAAGATTATAGTGTCGGGGAATAAGCTTTATTATCCCTTTTTTGTTGTTTTAGTCTTCACAAGAAAAATCTTTTCTCTTATCATGTCTTTATTTTCTGAAAAAAGGAGAAAGGTGGAATGATGTATGCATGCAAAATGCATGCATGGATTTCGGGTACTATACCTATTTACATGTGTGTATGTGGTTCTGTAATCCCCGTGGAGTTTAGAATGGGATGCTTTCACATATACACAGCCCAGCTAGTACTTTCTTCTAGTCCATTTCCCATGCAGTTTTAATGAATTGACAAAACACTAGGAAATTTCACCAAGACCATTTTGCTTTTCCACATCGACATCACCATACCCCCTAAAGAATTAAATGTAAAGACAACAAAGAAAAAGTCGTGTGGTGAGAGATGCAACATGCAAACGTCACTTTTTCTTTTGGCAATACTGTGATGTGGGTGGTGAGTGGTGAGGTAAAGGTAAAAATTGTCTGTGAAAAAGCAAAGGTAGCTTCTTATGTTATTTATCCTTCCACTATGCCCCATCATTACTATTACCTGTTAGGCTATAAAAAGGAACACGTTTATAGCCTCACAATCCAATGAAAAGAAGCTCTAATATGCATTAACTTTTTGTTATACAATCCGACCAATCTCATTTTTCTATTCTGTTGACTTTCTTTTGTTCTTTACTGTCATCATGACTGTGTGAAAGTTGGTGAGAAACTTGACATTGAGCTGGGATAATGTGACAGCCTTTTTTATTTAGTGATTCTTGTGTGAAGGTAAGAAGATTGGAGATTTTTTAGTCATTAAAAGTTTATAGACAGGTGTATAAGTTTTGTAGACTAATTTTTTTAGAAAGCTTGTGTCGCTGTCAGTATTAGAGATGCTGAGCCAACTGCAAACGACGCAACAGTATCAGTAAAGTAACCTTTAAAAAAGGACGTAAATAAATAAACATTTTGTATTTATTTTGACGAATTAAATGAAAGCTGACTGGATTGAGAATTGGATTGAAATAACACTTGAGAATTTTTTACAACATCACATTCGCATTTATGAAATTTTGACTTGACCCTGTCGTCAATGATGTTAGTACCCTACCCTGGGATTATTAAATACTACCTGTGTAATGTAGCGCACAAAAATGTTGAAATGTGTATTTTTTATGAATGTTTGTCTAACGTGCCTACTTTCTACAAGAACAGACATGCAGAAGCTTTGTACATGATTTAAGTGCATTGATCTACTTCCAATAATAAAAGGAAAGACCGTATGTATCGTCGTGGATTATGTTTGACTAGGTTTGTATTATATTCAGTCAGTTCAGTAGTGTATATTGCAGCTCTCTTCCTTTCTGTTTTGTGAGTAAACACTTTAGTATATTTTTCTCCTGCTGCCGGAGAAAATACACTTAAACAATATTAAGTTTTTTGTACATTATGCCTGTCTACCTACCTATCAATCCATCTATCTCTTAAGGCTCTTCAACTTTAGTATATTTTTCCCCGAGTGAAAAGCATTGCATGAGAGTATGGCTTTATGTAAATAAATATAATATAGATATTTTCGAAGTGTTTGTACTACAAACGTACTTCTCGACACACCGGAATATTGCTGATGGCAGACACATCCGCCATAGGACAACTGGGCCGATGAGCCTCGCAAAACTTGGGTTGATAGGGTTCCAACATGCGAATTTTTCCCCAGCGGTTGAAAAAGAGTATAATAGCACCAACCCAAAGAAGCAGAACAACTAAAACAATCCCAACTTCTTCTCCACGCACATTCAGTCCATCATCGGAAGTTGAATTGGAGGACATGACATACTGTGGTCGGTGAGGATCGTAAAAACTAATAGGATACGCGGGAACTCCACCTGGACCAGGCTGTTGATTAGGGGGATAATGCATGTAAGGATAATGGGGAACACCATTACTGTAGGGATTAGGTTGAGGTGATGCGGCTCCGTTGGGATGGGGCATGTATCCATTTCCATTCCCATCTCCGTTATAATTACCGTTACCATTATGACCGTTTGTTGTGTAGCCCGGGTGCATTTGGTATTGGCCACTAGCTCCAGGGTTTCCGGGATTTTGAGAGAGGTACAATGTCTCTCCAGGTAGGATTTGACCAAGGTCCCCATTATTTCCATTACTACCTCTACCCATTTCAACATTACTTTTCCCACTGAGTATTCCAGCTTTTGCATATTTCACCTCTGGAACAGGTTTTCCATTATAATTATCGTTGGAAGATTTGCCACTACGTCTAATCTGCTTGGGTCGTTGCTGTCGTTGCCTTTGTTGCTGTTGAGATTCTATTTCACCCATTTCCCCGTGTTCATGATGATCCTCTTCCTCGTGACTATTGTCATCATGGTGGGACCTATAGTACATTTCTTCTTCACTGTCTCTCGGACTATCAGACATTGGAACTTCTTTGTCAACACCACCACGTATGCTTCCATTTCCACTACCACCGTCATCAGTACCTAATGTGTATGGAAAGCAAACAAAAATAATAGTAATTAAAGCATGAGAGTCTGTTATTTTCTCGATATGGGAATAATTTTAATATAAATACAGAATACACGGCACGGTCACGTAGAAAATTGCCTTCAAAATTGTTAACTTTTGTACAAAAACAAAAGTTTTTGTATTTTAATGGCATATAATTTTCTAAAAACATCGAACACAACTTGCAACACACAAAACTCGGACATTTCCTACCTGTCTAGTTTACATTTTCATTCATATCATGTTTGCTCATCATGTCACAAATGTCAGTTTTTGTTTATCATCGCACATGGAAAATAAACTTATAAAGTATTAACCTGGTATGATATTTTTCTCAACAATATGTTTGTGAATTATTCTGCTGGGATTATTTATAGCACACATGCTGGCAAGCAGAAAATAAAAATATGTAGCCCAATCCAGGGAACTTATTTATGAATGACCCCTTCCGTATCGATTTTTATTATAGACAACACATTAAATAAAGGATCTATACTACCATTACAACTTTTTACCAATCCTCTTCACTAAATAAATATGTTTTGTATGTTTGAGTCCTTCATGAACTGTTCATCCCCATTATCATAACCCAACATCATTATTAACCGCCCATGAATGAAAATAATGGGGGTGTTGACGCCATATTGATTAGCCATCACATCACCAAATATCTCATAACTTTAATAATGCACATTTGACATTTTTAACCTTTTCTATGTTCACTATCATTCATTAACTATTGTACACATACTGTCCGCCCACACAACCAAACCCAAACAAAATAGCTAATCTCATCATCATTATTACCCTCCACAACTACCGTCACGGTCATTATCGAAATCAACATTTTGATGATCAATATTGAATGTGATCATCATGCCTGGCTGATCTAACACTACCCCCACCATACCACCAAAAAAATAAATCCTTCCTTTTACAGATTACTTTCATTACATTTTACTGCGTTCTGCAGTGCACAGTGCACACACCTAAACTACAACAACAAGCCATCATTTTCATTCTCTCTTCTTTGTTATCTTGTTTTCACTGTTGTTGATGTTCCTTTTTATTCTTTTTAGCTAAATGACAGCTAAAGCTTAAGCTAAGCTTATTAAATGGGATTAAAACTTTCGCCTCTATGCTCTGCTTTCACTCTACTTTGTCTTGTAGTGTGTCATGTCTCTTTTTTTAGTCACCTATGCATCCAGAGCCATTATTTCTATTAAAGTACTCACTGTGCTGATATGCCCACTAGAAAAATTAATGCTAATCCTTCCCATATCTTTTCTCTTTTGCTTTCCCCTTATTTTGTTAGCATATACATCAACCATATCAAGCCATCTGGCTATACAAAAGAAAAAAACAGAGAGTATCCTTTTTATAGGCGACATCTAAGTAATTATTATTCTCCACTCGATAATAATCCCTACCACTACTCCTCCTGAAAGCAATAGTATTATTTTTGCGTAGATATAGCACTTCAACAACGGCAGCGCGACGAAACGTGCTGTAACAATGTCATTCGTTTATACAGATAGCGCTAATAAAGTAGACCCCAGCAGCACAATAAAGATTATTACTTGACATGAAACAGAAACCGGGTACTAGTCCGTGTACTTTGGTACTATGCACTATACTTTGTTTTTCTGAGTCTAAATCTTTTCAGATGTCACTATTTTTAATATGCATATGGGATTCATCCTAAAAAAATAAATAGGTTACATGACATTTTATATCTGTCGGATATTTTTTGTTCTTTACCTTTTTGTTGTTGGCTTATATTTTTTGATGATGGAGATGAAGGTGCTGACGAAGGTGGCTGTGAAGGAGATGACAACAATCTGGAACCTGCTGTACTAGTGGAATTATCCCCAATACTAGTAGCTGTACTACTGGCAAGAGCCTCCTTAGGGATTTGTGAAGGAGCCATTTTTTCGTAATAAAATTTGTGAACTTCGTTCTTTTCTGAAGCCGAGCCAACACAATTAAGTCAAGTCACAGGGAAAAATTTTTCCTTTGTTTTCACAGTACAAAGCTGATATTCTATCAGATTTCAATTTCCCGAATGAATGAAACTACTACCACCACTGCACTGACGATGAGCTGGTGCTGCTGGTACTTGAAAAACTGGAAGGAAAAAAGTTGAGTTAAGAATGAGTGGTTGTGAAGTTGTTGCGTGAGCAAATTTTATTTTTGCAGAAACGCCACCAACGCCACGGTAAAAGTGTACCTATCGGGAAATCATTTCACAACAACAAAGGTTTTTTTCTTCTGGAGATAGTTTATCTGTCACAAGTTGGAGAAAAGGGCGGCGTAGTAGTAATATTTGATGTTGTGCTACTACTTGTGACCTTGCTGACTTTGCTTTTTTTCCTGGAAAACGTGGAAAGTCAATCTCGTATTCACTCAATTTCATTCAGGCTATCTATCCATAAACCAATACATCACATCACATATACCTACCACCACCTACTTTCACTTTTTGATTTACAAAGGCGCTTTATTTAATAATCTTAAAGTATATTTCCTTTTCTTTCACTGAATCTTTATTCCCTTTGAGGAAGTTTTCTTCGTCAATCGAATCAAAACCCTATTTTCACGTCTCACGTTTGTGAGAGTATGTGTTCTAGTGGAAGTCAAGTAGTAAAGGAATATTGGATTTTTGTTTAAAAGTCCAAAAACTGTCGTTTCAAAAGATCCATGCTCCAATTGCGTTGCGCGTTGTTTTGCTGAATGCTTTGTCGTGTCGTAAAAATGAACGTGGACAACAGCAAATGGTCGAACGATGGAATAAGATGAAAATTTTCAGGAAGAACTTGTCTTTGAGTTTCCTCTCAATTCAATAACACATTTAGCTCATCTTAAGCAGGTTGCATCACGAGGTCCCCGGCCTGGGTTGCATTGCCTGAAAAAAACACAGAGAACAAAATACACTTGTTTAGTCTTATGATGAATTGAGTCAAGTGGTAATAGCTTTTTTCTACACATGAAGACTTTCATATAAGTTACGTGATTATGTTTATGAAAAAACCTGGCTTGATTTTTGCTTTTTAGCTTTGAAGTCGGCACGACGGCCGTCTTTCGTAACGTATACAACTGGTGAGTGGTGAGCTTTGCACACCTAAACAGCGTGGTTGAGAGACAGGCAGGCTTGTGTGTTGACAATAAGAAAGCGACAGAGTGAAGGAGGCATTCCTACACAATCATGTGAAATGCGGCTCAAATTGCTAGTCATACTATTTTTAATATGCAGACACATATATTTAATATTATTTTTCACCCGATCTATAAATTCACTTAATATTCTCGGTTTACTCATCGTCCCAAGAATACATTAACAAAAGTTAGCCTTATCCTGTCTATTATATTTGTTATGCAAATGTGAATTGGAATAGTTGTACATATGGAAGCACTAGGAATAGTAGGCATTTTTTTTGCTGAGTGAGTATAATGCTTTCTTGATAAGTTGATAAGAAGGAAAAGGAAAGGGATAATAATATTATGGCCACATTAAACTGTCACCGTTGAACTAACCAGCAGGACAGGCCTCTTACACTACATCATCAACATTACATGACTATATGTAGTGGTGTATAGTGTTTAGATAAGCAAATTTACTGTATGGGCATCAGTTTTTATAATATTTATAAACGAGAGCCTAAAGACTTCTTAATTTTTTTTATTCCACTTTTCTTTTCAGCACTCTTCTGTGACAGTGACGATAACAGACTAAAAAATGAATATAGACTATGTCGATGCGATGTCGTAGTTCTTTTTGTTGGTTTTTCTGTTCAGATAGATAACCAAGAGGTAATACGTTTCTGTATGCAAAAGCAATGTAAAAATTTATAATTTAGTAAGTCAAGTAAATCTTTTCATGCATGAAAACCTTGCGTCATCATTTTCATGATGTTTTGTCTGTATGCCAAAAAACCATGTTGAGGTTGAGATATAATGATGTAAGCACAACAAAAAGTGCATTTTTAGGTATGATTTATTAAGACCCATTGAAATATTTCATGAAACACCTTGTCAATGTTTATGGATTACCTTCGTTTTTACGATCAAGTAAAGATATTTATGTATGTATTGGTTTATATATGCACAATTAGGGGAACCATTTAATCAATAATTTAACAATCTTGAAAAGTCATGTAAGAAAATTCTTGCACACATTTTCCGGTATTCGATGAATACACATTTAAATATGTATATGTATGTCTACAAATTATGACAATAACCTTACAATAAGATTGTACACATAGCAGTAAAATAATTACTATTTACTTCGTTTCGGATACCGTTACTTAAATACTGTCTTCCCCTTTCTTTATACAACATGTGCACATACCATGTAATCACGTCCTAAAAAAGCGGGTTTGATGGGAGTAAAACATATGAAATATTATTATGTTTATTGATACAATACATAATTCATCAGTTTGGCATACCGAAAAGGACCGACTGTACTCATTCTGTCATTATAGCCCCACAATGTACATGTATCCATCTAATTACAAATCATTAGCACGTCACTTGCTTCACTATAATTTATATTTTATGTAAACATAAACATCAGAAAACGGAAAGAAAGAGAAATTATTGAAGTAAAACGACTATATCGCTAAAAAATTAAACAGGCAATTTTGCGATGGAGATTATTGAAAAGAAAAACATACATGTAATTTTGTACTATTACTTACACAGCTTGGAGCAATCTGACTTTTTTCTCAGTGTTTATTTTTTCAGTAAGAAAAATTAACCAATTTTATTGCTTGGCATTACAAAGGAAAACACTCTTCTTTTCTTATTATTAAGGGGAGGCTTTCGATGGGAGTTTCCTATGACACACTCCACCCTCAAATTAAAATTAACCAATCACGTTCAAGATTATTTAACATTACTGGAATGCTGGAGTTTGTATCCAAGGCATGAACTCTAGCAGTAGGTCAACGAAATTATGACTGTTAC
>JAQFXM010003115.1:0-21511 GCA_034693345.1 Entomobrya multifasciata | reverse complement strand
CTTCATTTTTTAACATGGGGACATAGGCAGGTTTCTCTTCTGGTATAATATTGGAGTTTGTTATGTAATTCTATTATCCATCTAGCTCATTTAAAAAGCTTATATAACTTTTTCATGAAAATGCATGGTAGAATATATACAGATATGAAAGGAGATTTTATTGGTTTTTTCATGACATTGCATTGTGATTAGATCACGATTGAGCTAACGGAAATCTTAGACACATCAATATATTTGAAAATAGTTTGGAACAGGATGAAAATTATAGATTGTATTTTGCATTAGATTTAAAGGTGCTGGTTACTATCATATTTCATTCGCATCCATCTCGGGGAGATGACCTCGATATTCTGTCGTTTTTACATATCCAACAGCCCATATCATGTCAAGTCATGTAGCTTTCCGTTTTTCTAGTTTTGCGATGCAATGAAAGTTAATTTTCTCATGTAGTTAATTTTGTGACGCAGTATGTGTATGATTTCTGGAAATTAGGGGGGAGTCCATAACAGCTCATTAACTATACACTAAACCACAAACTGTGATTTAGTTGACCGTTGTCATTATTTATGTTTTTAAAATCTTACACGTTTGGAATTAGATCAACGAATTTGTATCCTTTTGCATATTTTTATCCACAAAATGCGCTAAATACTAACTAAACAATATATGAGTTTACAGACTTGAAATCAGTAAGGTTGAATATTATAATTTGTTATATTATTTAGGTAACACAAAATACATTCAAAATTTTGTTATTTCTGCGACGTAGAAAAATTAGGCTAGTGTATAATCGCAATTTTAATTTAGGATGCAATTCAAAAATATGAATTTTAAATTGCAGCCTTGACTTTGACTGTTTTGTTATGAATTGACGATGGAAGATAGTCGCATTATAATTACAATACTCAATTCATCTGCATGCTTCTTGGATACTTTACAAACGAACTTTTTTTCCGCATACAATTGACAGCTATCTGAAAACACAAGATATTTTCATAATATTGAAATAACTTGACACTGACACCAAACAAAAGTCTGACAGTTCCAGTTCACTATGTAGTTAAATGAGACATGTTTTTAATAATACCTACGCACACACGTTAAAGTCTAGATAATGTTTATGCTGCAAATTTCTTGTGATGATTCATTCCATCACGGAGCATCGTTTTCTGTTTTTTACAACCTTTGCATTTGCATATAGGCAAAAGTTGTTTTTGTCAAAATTGGTCGTTGATTATTTTGCTATCTAAACTACTTTAACCCACTTTAAGCTTCCACAAAAATGAAATGTACAAGTGGTTCTAGTTGTTCATGGAAGAAGCATTTTACTCAGACTCTAATTCTTTTATGTGAGTTGTCAACTTTAAAACCACGTCATTCAAAAATACGAGCATAATCATGAATAAACATTTTACTGCTATTGTAAAATGCAGATATTATTTAGTATGTACCATAAAACTTTTTTTTTTACATAAAAGCTTACTTGCTTCAGCATAAAACAGCAGAAATTCTTCCCGAAAGAAGTGATCTTCTTTTCTTTGTTCATTTAGTTGTTACAAGGAAGAAGAAATGACAAGAAACATCCAATTCCCATCTTCACATGATTTTTACATTATTGAATATAAAATTTTATGCTTATGATGAAAAAGTTGTTAGTTGTTTCTCTAAAACTTAAAACATGCTTATTCGAGACTCCCATGAAGCATGATTTACATTCAGAGAATAAATTATAGCTTTACCGATGAAATATGCTCGAAGATTTCATTGGATTCTTACAAGTTCAGTTACAGAAAAATGGGCTCATATTTCATATTCAACCTACTGCACATTGCATCTTGTACTTTAAAGTTTAAACTTCCCGATAACCAACAAACTGAACAAGGGAGTTGGATAATTTTGAACACAAACACTATCGCATTAAAATATGAAGCATGTCATGTCATAACATACTTTAATAGCATTAAATATGTATTGTGAACTGAACCTAAAACAAGCTTTATATAAACTGTGTATGCAAAAGTGATGCTAGAAAATTCTTCAAAAATCCTTTTGCACCTCATATATCGTCAAGTGGTTGAGTTATTAGTTTATTAGTCATTAGAGTTTAAAGATGAACCAGTAGATTCAGTAATTCGTTGTATGTAATTTAGGATTTAGGGTATTGTAATTCCGAAAATATTAATACAATGAACATTTTTCTTAGTTGTAGTTGCAAACAAGTTGCATGATTTGACGATGGAATTCTAGTTCCAAGTATTTAAAAACCAGTAATCCATCTCATTGTCAGTACATCTTTGTCTTCATCTATAGCTATGATCTACTATCAGCAGTAGTATGTAATTATGATTTAAGACTGGAATTGCGATGAGATAAACATGCAAGCCGCTTTTAAGTCGCCTTATCTTTAAATTAACAACGAGTTGCACCACTGTATGTGGTATTGACTATTGACGTGTTGCAGCTGCGTCAAGTTTATTATACTAAGCTATTTCGCAAAGTAAATAGTAGAAAACCGTTTTCATGAGAATTCCAGAATTCATGACCACAACTTTAATCCACTCCCACTTGTCATTTTTATGAGCTAATATTTTAAACTTTTTGATTAAATTTTTACCATTAATAACGACTTCTAAAATGCTTAAAGCAAGCCAAACAAATATTATGCAATGCATCATGATATTGGTTTACTAGTAAACTGGCATAATATATTAGAATGAGTATTTTCAATGCTGCCGTCAAGTAATGCTCCTGTTTACATATGTATTGCATACTACGTTTCTATTTTAAGATTTAAAACTAAAATACGGGGTTAGTCGGAAGATAATTTAGCGAAAATATCACCAATCTGAATTTATACTTTTTAGGTTCCAACTGAACTACGCTTGCATAAATATTTCTTGTCATTTTATCTTTAACTGCGACCTTCGCTTCGACTGCATGAAATCATGACATGAAAATGTTGAAATATGGATTCTAAAGTTAGAATAATATTTGACGAATAATCAATTAAGCTTTCTTTCTATTTTCTATGCACATTTTTTAACTTTTCCTTATCTGTGTCATTTTCATGTATAATATAGCGCTGGCGGTTTAGTAACAGCGGTCGCTCCAGTTGTAGCCCAATGTGGAGGAATCTGGATTGGTTGGTCTGGAATTCACTTGGAAGATTATGGAATCGACAAACTGGAAATTCCCGAAGCTGATCCAGCCGATAAAACTCCCACTGCTGGAATTAAATCTGATCAGGTTCTATTTTAAAACAAATATTTCATTAATAAGAAATGTATCTCAGTAGATTCAAAAACAAATATTGGCTTATGAGGCAATTTAAAATCGATTTGTAATCATTAGTGTTACAAAATACAGTAAAATCACGTTCTTCAAACTACTTGACGTACTCATAATATGATGCTCATCATGATATTAAAAATAGTATGCTTTTTTATTTGGGTACCCAAATTTAGCCCGTATTTAATGCAGCTTTGTGTATCAACTTAGAATAGTAAATAAGTAAGTCAATGAGTTAGTAGTGATAATGATGAGCATGAATGATTGACGAATGCAATGTTAGAATGTCAAAATTTCAATGTCAATGTCAAAAGTACAAACATTTCGAGATAAAGTGAGTCCTGATAGAACCTATCAGCAGCATAATCAGCAACAGAGTATCATGCAACCAAATCACACTTTTTAGTTTGTAATTGCTGTAATAAAAATTCTATAATGATGTGTTAATTTATTGCGAAACAGATTGTTGCCGTTAATGTTGATAAAGAGGCGTTTCAACATTACTACAACGGATGTTGCAATGGCACATTCTGGCCATTGTTTCATTCCATGTCCGACAGGGCCATCTTCAGTTCCGAAAGCTGGGAGGTAAAAAATGAATGCGCATTGTAAATTTCGTCAAATAATTAAAGCAAACCAAACACTTATGCATGATTATCACTAAATTTGTTCATGATGGAAATATAGGCGTATGCTAAGGTGAACCAAAACTTCGCTGATGCCACTTTGGATGCATTGCGAAAGCTTAACGAGACAATGGAACCTGATACTCCAATGCCTCTTGTAAGGATTCAGCTATGTCGTAAATTTTACGAATTCCCATAAAACCTTTTATGACATTGTTTTTTTTGCCTTTTCTTCTATTTTTTTGGTATAGGTTTGGATACATGATTACCATCTCATGCTTGCAGGTACTTTACAAAATGATCATGATGTGCTAAGACAATGACGGATATTCGCTTTCAAGATTATTCTTTTATTTATAATATTATGAATTTAAAATTACACGAGATTTTCTTATACATACATTGGCCATAAAATACATATTGGTTTTCATGATCTTTGTCTGGTCGCAAGTTTTTACATATATTATGTACCTTTCCAAACTACAGAATATTCTTAAAAGCAAATTCACGTTTTGTCACGGTCCATCTTAATTAATAAATAGTACTTTAAAATTATCATGTTAAATGATGCTAATAAATTTAATATTACGATATTATAGCCAGTACCATTCGACTCAAGGCTGAAGAGGAAGGTCTTAGATGCAAAATAGGTAAACCATCAGTAGATTTTGCAATATAAAATATGGAATGTGCCTATACTTAATTTACAGTAGATAATTTTTAAAGCAAAATGAATTTCATTGTTTTCAGGATTCTTTTTGCATATTCCCTTTCCAAGTTGGGATATTTTCAGGTATAATTAACGAATTTATTAAACTATTTAAAAATTCATACATGCCAATCGAATGTGTTTGAAATTTTGAAAATTGACCATTTTGATTATATTTCAGGATTCTCCCGAAAAATGACGAAATATTGCAAGGACTTCTTGGCTGTGATCTTGTGGCTTTTCACATTGTATGCATTAAATAAAAAATGGACTGCAGTAATAAAATATCATCGTTGTTCTTAACTATTCACGTTTGGTTTTTTTAATTAGGTGGATTACTGCTTGAATTTCATCGATTGCTGCCAAAGAAGTTTGGGCTGTCGTGTGGACAGAAATGCAATGCTTGTGGAGCACGGAGGTAGGTGTGTTCGTGTTCGAGCACTCCCAATCGGAATTCCATTTGACCGTTTTGTGCAGTTGGCCAAGGACGCCCCTCAAGTGCTGACAGTCAGCAATCAAAAGCTTATCCTTGGAGTTGATCGTTTGGATTATACCAAAGGTCTGGTCCACAGACTTGGAGCCTTTGAAAGGCTGTTGGAAAAGCACCCAGAGTACAAAGAGAAAGTATGTTGCATATACTTAGCATAATCGTATTTTTTGGAATACTTTTGGTACATGGAAATGAATACTTATAATGTGATACCGTTTTAATAGGTAGCCCTACTTCAAATCGCTGTGCCCTCAAGAACTGATGTCAAAGAATATCAGGAACTGAAGGAAGAGTTGGATCAACTCGTGGGAAGAATTAATGGCAGGTTTACCACCCCTAATTGGTCACCCATTCGGTACATTTATGGCTGTGTTAGCCAAGACGAGCTTGCTGCATTTTACAGGGATTCTGCTGTGGCATTAGTGACGCCTTTGAGAGACGGTATGATTAATATTTACGTGTAAAATGCATGCGAAACTTTGTTCATGCAATAATATTTTGCAAACTTACAAATTAGCGTTGTTGTTAAATAAATGTTTCTTGATGATATGATTTGGTTTGTCTGATAATTTGTAGGTATGAATCTCGTTGCAAAGGAATTTATCGCTTGCCAAATCAAGTCTCCTGCTGGTGTCCTGATTCTTTCTCCATTCGCTGGGGCTGGTGAGTTCAAGCACGATAAAATTCTATGCATACTAATACAAATCATCGAAATTTTCATGAAAATTCATGATGTATTGTTGTTTTTCTCTTAGGTGAAATGATGCATGAAGCACTTTCGGTTAATCCTTACGAGCTTGATGACGCTGCGGAAGTCCTTCACCGGGCCCTAAGTATGCCTGAAGATGAAAGGGAAGTCCGCATGTCTCATCTCAGGAAGAGGGAGCGTACAAATGACGTTGACCATTGGATGAAGACATTTTTGAAGGTTGGTTGGCCTTTTTTTGTAAAAGAATCGAGGGCTTTTTTGACACAGCTTAGTATGGAGTATATACATATTATGTGTTTGCTTTGTAGGAAATGGGTAGCTTAACGATTGAAGATGGAGATGAAGTGCTTCCAACAACCATGACTCCTCTCACGTTGGACGACTTTGATGGTATTTTGGCCAAATATGTTGGAAATGAAATGAAGTTGGCGTTGTTGTTGGATTATGATGGGACATTGGCACCCATCTGCCCTCATCCAGATTTGGCAACGATTCCCGAAGAAACTAAACGGGTACGTAGCACTGAAATACGGTTATAGTTCCACTTTTCAGGGCACACTTTATTCACAAAAACATATCATTGTTTCTAGATTTTAGAGCGACTGACCAACATGTCAGACGTTTACGTAGCCATTGTAAGTGGCCGAAGCGTCGACAGCGTTAAGAAAATGGTTGGACTCAACAATGTCACTTATGCAGGAAATCATGGTTTGGAAATTCTACACCCAGATGGAACCAAATTCGTTCATCCAATGCCCTTGTCATTTGAAGAGAAAGTGCGAACTTTGCTCAAAGAATTGCAAGAAGAGGTAAAAATACCATCAAACTATGAGTTTGCTGTTTACCTTAACATGTTTAAACTTTAAACGTTATGCTAACGGCACAATATATAAAAATCCTAGCTTTGCCATGATGGAGCATGGGTAGAAAACAAGGGACCTGTGCTCACTTTCCACTACCGGGATGTTCCTCAGCAGCAGCGACCACCACTTATCGAAAGAGCTGCTGAACTTATGCGTAACAATGGCTTTGTGGCACAACTTGGTCATTGCATTGTTGAAGCCAAACCACCAGTCCAGTGGAATAAAGGACGTGCATCAATTTACATTCTGCGTACAGCTTTTGGAGTTGACTGGCATGAACGTGTGCGCATCATCTACGCTGGTGATGATGTCACTGATGAGGATGCCATTCAGGTGAGATTTTAATGAGATGCTATCTTAGTTTGCGCTTTAATATGTGTATCCCTTTTCTAGAAACAATCAGTTATCATTCGATATGCATAACATTTTTGTGCAACAATATTTCATTGTTAAACAGGCTCTCAAAGGTATGGCAAGAACTTTCCGGATTACCCCATCAAACACAGTCCGTACCATGGCTGATCGTCGACTTCCCAGTACTGATTCTGTTTTGACCATGTTGAAATGGGTGGAACGCCACATGAGCAAGAGGAAGCCACGTGAAAACTCCAACTGTCGATCAACCCCTGGAAAACAACAAATTCTTACTCTGGTTGATAAAAATAATGAAAAATAGAACACAGATAAATTCCCAAATCACTTTGTCTCTTTTTCCGTCACTGCCTCGCACCTACTGAAAAAACTTGTTTTTGTTTTGAAACAGTATACCTTATAGTATATCACATTTACGTTATTGTGAAGTTTTTCTTGGTGTTCTCTTTTCTACTACTCTTGATTAGCTTTTATTTCCAAACAATCGCTCTGTAAGATTGTCTAGCTTTCCATAGTGTGGGCATACTTGTATGTAATACTATCAACTATGTAATATTTTCAGTGCAATATCTTTGTATCTTTTTCGGAAACTAATTCCGTGAATGTCTTGTTAATTTTCCGTTTTATACGAACGAAAGAAATGAAACATGACCCAGTGAAACAAGGTTTAAACCTTAAACTAATATTCTGTTAATCCAGAGAAAATCAAAAAGATTTGCAAAGTACATTACACAAACAAGAAGTAGAAAAAGCAAAGATGCTACATTAAATTTTCATTCAAGCCTTTTTTTCTCTTAAGGTAATAATTTCAACAATCAACAACTTTGCTGTTGCCCCTTTTGAACTAAATTTCTAACAACCGGTGTGGTTTGATCCTTTCTGTTTCCCTATTTTTTCTATGTTTCTCTTATTCATGCAAATCCAATGTAAGAGTTTTTCTCTCAGTCGCATAGAATTTAAGTTAAATAACCCTATAATGTCTTTTAGAATTAATGAACTCTTTTCTTTCAAATCAAGTCATATCCTTTAAAATACCGTAAACTAAAATTTTTTATTTTGTTTTGTAGTTAAACCTAATTTAGAATTTGCCGTAGTACAATCAAAATCAAACTAATAAATATTTAGATGCTTATATGTAAAATTACTTTATTGGCAACACATATTATTATCCTAATTTTTCACTTTGCTCATATTTCAATTAACGGAAAGATTGCAGTTTTACAGTAGGTTGCTTTTTACATCTTCATATTTTCCAGTTCCCATTTCCACTCCTTTGGAATAAAAAATAATTTCAGTAAGTCAATTTATCATTATAAAATCATATTCTTTTGTATGCAGATGGGAGGAGATGAGGGCTACCAATCCGAAATAATTTGTCCTGATAACATTTCTCCCAAAATGGAGAATGGTAAAACCAACACAGCTTACCTGAATGGGAATGGAAACGGATTAACGACGAGTCACTTGCATGATACGGACTAAGCGAGAGTCGCTTTCAAATTTGGACTGTGGACTTGATTAAAATACAAATTAACATGCTTGCCAATATCCTAAATTCCATACATCAGTCTGTGTCGCCAACAGACGTCGTCGTAGAGCGTACTTACTTTTTATGTATTCTTAATTTTACTGTATTTTAACTTTATGATATATATCGCAGTAGTAATTTTAATTTAAGCTTTTGAGACTTGCAGCAGCGTAGTTTGTTTCATATTGTTGTAAATTATGATAGTGTAAGCGTACCTGTTGAACAGAAACAAATTGGACTGAAACTTGGCAGCAATTTTTTAAATTCATAATACTTTTTCCTACGATTTCAAAATTTCAAAAAATATTTTTACTCCAACGGTGAGTAGATGACAAGGTATAACTCAGACTTACCAATTATGAATAATATATTTTTAACACAAAATGACAATGAATACTACATAATATTCTGACTTCGTGAATGAATAATCAAGAATACAAACGATACAATCCTATCAAACTTGTAGATTAAATTGCCAATCAGTATATCAATTGCGAACTTAATCGTGAAACTCTGGATCACAAAGAAATTCTGAAATTTTACAAACGAAATAAAATATTTTTTTCGGATTGCACAAAGCCAACGATAGACAAAAGCTTCATTCATCATTGGTATTAAAACAAAGTATTCTTGGAAAACGTAATGAGATGTAGTCGTATATAGATCTACTATTTATGTATGTATTATGCATGAAGTATAACTGTATTCTTTCTGTATTCAGAAAACATTTAATTAGGACAAATATCGCTATACTCTGGAAAAACCCATCATGAAAATAATTGTGAAGACAAAATGCTACATGGTAAATAACAAATTAAGTGTTATACTAGCATTTAAGCATTTATTTGGACGCAATATTGTATTGACATGATATATTCTAGTACATTTGAGTATTACAAAAAAACTTACTTCTTATCTTTGCTTATTGATATGGTTCAGCGATTTCGATTTCATTTAAAACATGTGAAATCAGAATCAAACATTTCATTTTAAACTGCTTGCGGTTTGTTTTTAAACTTATCAACGATTCTTTTATGAGGAATGCACATCTTATATATGAGTACTTTTAACTGAGTCTTAATCCTAATATACTTTTATGGTTAAAAACTGCATAAAATTAAGTCTTTGATAAGTTTACTACTTTACAAATAACAAAAAAGATAAAAAAATCTGACAGTGAGATGCCGTACTTTGACATATTTACTTGTGTTATAATTATGACCTTTCTAGTATGTTATTAAGTAAATTCGGCGAAATAAACGTTTAACGATTTCTTGACAATCTATTCTCTTAATACAAAACACATTTATTACAAAATACAGGCGTAAGCATTCATATATTTTTTAATTATTCATTCTTTGATATAACATTCCCCATTTCCTTACAGCTTCGGGAAAATATTATGAGCATAAAATAGAAAATTAATTCATACTAACTTAAAAAGCTCTCCAAGCTTTTTCTTGATGATTTGATTTCCTTTTGTATCACAGCTTTCAATGGTGTAGGGAGGTTTTATTATCACTCCACCAGGGATTTCTAAGATATCATCTTTAATCGTAACTGGCATTCGATGCTTTTGAAGAAGTTCCAAAACTCTTTCCTTCCTTTTCAAAATATTCGCTTTAGTTCTTTCATCTACTTCGTGGGGTAGTTCATCTCCAACTGCTGAATTTCCAAGATTTCCACAAAGTTCTGGAATTGGGGCAAGTTGAGATTCTTGTAATTCTTTCACCTTCACTTCCGATACGTTAGTTTCGTCATGCGTGCCACTGATATCGACTTTCCTGCTTTCCAGTTTACCACTTTCACTGTAAAGACTCGGTGCATGATAGAGCTCTGCAACGTCCAGATCGTTTACACTCACGTTATTTTCAGAGGGTGGGTTTGGATTCACTTTAATTGTTGCCAGATAATATCCTGGAATTGTAATTACTCTTATTTTCCCTCCATCAACTCGTTTAGCAAGGATGACACTGTAAAAAAACAATGCAACTGGTTAGTTGTAGTTGGTTATCAACATGCCTTATTTCACCGGTTACCAGAAAATTTGCTATAAACGAATTGAAATACACACAAACCTCAAAGAAACTGGATCAATTGCTAAACAGCAACCATGAAACTCTTGTCCACTGCTACTGCGAACTGTTACATTGTGACCGATGAACTTTTTCAACATGACTGGATCTACATCAAATATTGGACATCTTTGAGCTTTTGAAAAGTCGATAAATTTCCATTCCAATGGTTCCCTTTCTCTTGGAACTTCTCCATCAGTCTTGATGTTTTCTGTGTCTTCTTTTATCGATATGGAACTTCCATTGTCATTTGCTCTTGTGTCGCTGGCACCTTGTCCCATTACGTTGTTGAATAAGGATGACAGCAATGACATCGTAAACATTTAGACAAGACCCAAGTGTCTTGCCAGTTTAACTAAAGTGAAAGGATGATTATTGTTCTCCAGACTTCAGACACAGTTATTTCAATAATGGCAATAACTGATAACCTTTGCTCGGACACGCAGCTTACACTTGCTTAATGTGCGTGTGTTTGTTCCATAAAATTTGCTGGAACTATTACGCAAGCCAAAACAAATTGTCAATTTTACGCACACGGAAACGCATCTGCATCCATTTGTCAAGAAACAAAAATATTTATGCATGAAAAGTCCTTGCAGTCCAGCTGAAAATCTTCTCAGGTAAAAGCATTGAGAACTTCTTGAGAACACGGAGATGTTAGCCAAACATGTTGGCGGAATACCAAACGGGGAAAATAAAGTAAGCTCTGAACATGTATAATTCAATGCGGAAAAATTTCTTGCGAGTAAACACTCGTGAAACTGAAACTTGAGAGAAAAGAAAGAAATTTTTCTCTCATTATATTAAGGAGGAAACAAGTAGTTATCCTATTATTTGCGCTTTAGGCTAATTGCCGAATCACATTATAGTATACATAAATCAGCCATTTAAACACATTACCATTAAATTACACATTAATCTATGGGTAAAATATAAACAAAGTTGTTCTGTTCTGAACAGAAAACTCGGAAGGGAAAAGAGAAATTGACACATATATGTAATGCTAGTCACTTAAAAATTATATACAAACATGTTTGGAATTCTTTTCCTTTAAAAGTTTCTTTCGCAGCTCGATTTTGTATTAAATCTAAATAGCTCAAATGAGCTTCTTCACGAAAGAAATGATGTCATTATATGCGGAAGTGGACGCGTTTGTTGGGAACAATACCTTTGTTGATCCTGATATATTTCAGCTATGGGTTGAAGGAAATTCAGGTGACATACCGTTTAATTTCTCTCTAACCATTTAAAACTTGACATAAAAAGTCTAAAAAAACTCTGCATCGTTGTCTTACTCCTGTGAGTGAAAGTCTAACATATTAAACTACTCTAAATCTGACTGAAACTTTTAATGTTATAGCACAAGAAGCTGCAACAATATTACAACAAAGAGGTGCTTTAAATTCGATTCCTGGCACCGCAGCATCCGCCGACTTTCTTCTTGCAGATATATCGGATCATTTTAGAACATATATTATGCTGGAAAAATGGCTTCAATTTCCTCCGCGTCTAAATGAACAGTGGACTTTTCAAATGGATAATGCGACTCAAACCATGCTAATAAATACGTAAGAAACTAAATCATTTTCATCGTAAGTCTAGTTTAAAGAACGATCTTTTTTTAATATGACGGTTTTTAAAATCACGCAGATACTATGAGTTTGAAGATCCAGTAATGAGAGAAATTATGGGGAAAAAGTTATCTTCCCGACAGAGAAAAGATCTTGACGAAGTGAGTGAAAAAACAGGAGTAAATTTACGTTCATGCAGGTATGTCTATGTCTTCTAAAGGCTTTGTTTGATAAGTATGCACACAACCTTTTTGGTATAATCATCATAAAATAATCAGTAAGTGTCATCGTATCATGTTACTCTTTTTACACAGGAGACAATTCGATAATGCAAAGAGAATATTTAAGACTGTTGAAGAATTGCCCGGAGGTCTCATTCAAAACATACGCATCCACTTCCTTCTCTCTGAAGAGCTTGCAAAGTAATAATTCCAGCTTTTCACTTAATGAGATTAGAAGAATCAGAAACAAAATTTAAAATGTTTAATTTGGTATATTTATAGAAAATATAGCACCGTTGTGTTCATTGCTACAAATAAGCTGGAGACAAGTAAAAGAAAGCTACAGTACTTAACATTTAGGGATTTCTATAATTGCGCTCAGGCTATGATGACATACTGGACGACGCCCATGGCCATGAATGACGAAACTGTTGCTGATGCTGATGTAGGCAGAGAGTTTCTCATGGATCTTAGGGAGTTGCGAATTTTATTGGACAAGGAGAAAGAACATAAAATGTACATTAAGCGTTCTCTTTAATTACTACTTGTTCTGTGTTAACTTTATGAATGAATCCGCATTGATTATAAGATGTCATGATTTTTTTCTACTTTTTTACATTTTATGCAGGCTTGTCTGTCAGAGGCTGAAATCTAAAGTGTCAGAGAGAATTTTTGTCGAAGTGGAACATAATTTCAAGGTTTACTCTCGAACCCTGATCAACATTGCTTATGGGCTAAATCACAGCAAGGAACTTAAAGATCTTTTCATCGACTTGGTCGAGAAATATATTGAGCCATGTAAGCATCTTCAATGGCCATCTGGGGATATGAAAACCTTTCTACAAATATTTACAGAAGCAGGAATGGAAATCGATGTGATAAAATCGTAAGATTTTAATACTTACATGTATGTACTTCAAAAATGTGTGCGTTGTTTATCTGCATTTTCTCTTTTCCTTTCTCTGAATTTCAGGCAAGCTAATTTAAAATCTGTGTACAAACGTTATATGGACGGAATTTCCACGTGCTTGCTGACAATGTATCACAACTAAAAACTTATTTATGCTTTATTCAATATGTTCGGTCGCAATTTTATGAATGATGCGGTAGATCAATAAAAAAAATTAAACGTAATAGAACAGTATATTATTTTATAAACTACGTTTTTATTCTAATTACTTCTTCATATTTCGCTCATCTAGACGATTACAATATAATATAACATTTAAAGAAAGATAAAATATCTGTACAGTAATGTTGTTGTTACAAATACTTAAATAAAGTAGCGAAGCATCAAGTACCACTAACTTCGCTACTTCAATTTAATTATGTAACTTCAACTAAAGGATAATGACATATTTAATCATATTTTCTGAAGGCATATCTAAAACTTTATATTGAAATTTATTTACATGCATTTATAATAGCTACATAGATACTGTGTATATATGTTTTAAATATACTGACGGTTATTTTTAAAAATCACGATTTACAATACATAGTTTCACATAACGCATTTAGTATAGTATTCTGTCATCTTTCTCACACACTTGAAGCGCTTTTAAATTTCACCATTCATGCATACACATTATAGTAAAACTAAATATATTTCCACAAATTTAACGAAACGTTGAATGTGACAGATTTTGTCTCAGTCCAAAATAAATGTATGTGTGTAATATGAAACGTATAATATGAAATGACAATTTACTTCACACGTTTCTGTTGCCTTATTCTGTAAATATCATTCATGGGCGGAGCTGCTGAAGAGTCATCTTCGTCACTATCATGTTGGTCTTGATTGGCATGGTTTGCAAATCCTTTCCTCTTGAACCCACGCTTCCCACCCCTGTGATTATGAAAGTGGTGCTCACGCTGATGACTATGATCATTTTCTGAATTCATAACCCAATGAACTGATTTAGCCAGGTCAAACTGCGACTGGTCGGTGCCCACCCCATTAGGAGATGGAACTTTTTCCGGAAGTTGCAGTCTTTGAAATACTTCCATCAACTTATCTACGCCTACAAATGGTCCGTGAAAGTAGACTGGTGAAGGTAACAACGTATTCAAGTGGGCTGCGGCTGGAGGCATAGGAAATGTTCCACCTTTAGAAGAAAAAAGAAATCATTGAATGAGACAGATGCATCCAAAAACTCGCAGTTCACTTTTATGCTTCATAATATTGGATCAGAATAGGATTTATCGTTCACAATAAGACAACGAGGGGGAATCCATATTATCATCAGTATGTCAATGTAAGCCTACAATGGATTGCATTAAGAGTAATTTAACTTGCCTGAAACTACATGTTCACCAGTGTATGCATCCATTTTTGGTTTGAATGGTATCATTTGAGAAAAGTCTGGGCGACAAACTTTCTCTTCTTCCTCTTCTTCAGCTTCCGTTGGTTCAGTTGTAGTAGGAAGATCAACTTTTGACTTAGACGATACAGCTATAACATCCGAATATCCTATGGATCGTAATTCCGCTGAAGTACAAGGAAACAGATCATGAAATCTGTAGCGATCGACAATTTGTGCTGTTTCTTTTCCTTCAAACTCCTTCAACTGTAATACAAATCGTGAACAATTATGTCTCTATAAGCATGAAATCAAACCTGATATATAACTTGATTGATTAAGTTTTACAGACCTGGTTTAGTACAGTGCTACGACGTTTTTCCGTCTTGACAATGCTACTCAAGTCACCGATTGTAGACTCGAATTCAAGAAACTTATTCCAAATGTCCCTGTTTTTAGAAAGTCAACCAATCGATTTTAATGAACATTCTGGATAATCTTACATAATTTACTTTAAATAATTTCGGTCATATTGTGGACTCAGTAGTCTGATGGGTATTGCACATCTAGAATACTAAAACAGCGACATATCTTCTTCATGATCGTATCTTAACTAGTGAAATTAATCTTGATTGCAGTAGGTTCCAAAAATAAATTTGCTCATTCAAAGGGAATAAAAACTAGTTACTTCATCTCGAATTCGAAAATCGGAGATTTTAGTGTTTATTGTCTGAATGAATGATTTTCAAGTACAAAACTTCCAAATCATTCCATACAAATACAAATGTTTCTAATTTCTCTTTAATAAATTGGATTGGAATACTTAAAGAACAGTAGCATGCTGAATTAACCTAACAGACCCTGAATCCACGTATAACTAGTATTTTTTGTAAAACCATACACTGATTTTTCAGCTTCAAGGGTTCCTGATGTCAAAACTCGTTCAAAAAGTACTCGCGTATTATTTTCCTCTATATTAACGAAAAAAATGTTTTACAGCAATTAAATTCAAAATCGGGGTCTCCGTAAAGCTGTAATCATAAGCTCGGTCTTGAGTAAGCGTAAGCATAAAACATTTTAGAAATTAGTTGTTTATGTTGGTAACACCAGCATTCATACCATTTAGATGAGATAAATAGTCCACGTAATTCATGATATAATCGACATCATCCGGGAACTTTTTAAGCCCAAGTTCGAATATTCTGAACGCTACGTTTTGATCTTTGCTACAATAGTACTCCATTAATGCAGCAGCGACATAAATGTGATGCTTTGAGCGAGGATCCTCCCTAGCCTTTTTAAAAATCGTTCGTGCACTTTTAATACCTTCTGCCCGTCTCGCAAATTTCATATACTGCACATATGCCTAAAGGAACAGAATGCACAACATCGAATGATTTTTAAGAATTAAAGTTTCATGAGAAGTGTCGAAGAAGTAATTAGCATTACACAACCGTTGTCAACATCCAATACAACAGCCTACAGAAGCGCAAACCCAAGATAATGCACCAATACAATTCAATCAGCTTAATCGAAAGGTGAGACAGAAAAAAGTTCGTACACATCTATCGCAACTTGCAATAGAATAGTTACGATATCGCGTAGTTTTTACTTGTTTTCTTTAATGAACTGTATGCTGGTGGAGATTAGCTTGAAAATGCCTTTCCGTGAGCTGGTATGGATTCGTTTTGACGGTAATAAAGACAAAATCGTTATAAGCAGACTAGATTTAAGAGCTGGAAATGTTCCAAATGTATTTCAAAAGGAACTGCAATTTGTTCAAAGGGTCGAAGAATGTTTAAAATTTTAATGAAGAAAAACACAGGACTAATAACAGTATTTAGTTCAGATAATTTAGTTTTCGCAAACCAGACAAAAGGATAACCTACTAGAGTTGGGTCTATGTCTTCAACTTCCAAAAGTTTCTGATAGATCGAGTGGACCTTCTCGTACTTCACTCTTGTTTCTTCAAAATCACAATAAGCAAAATAGAGTAACATATTCTTGCAAAGGACACCCGAGACGGCACGTTCGTACATAGCGGCGGCTTCGTCGTTGAAGGTCTTGGAGGAATTAGAGTCCTATAAAATCAAACACGAAGATTACATTACATACTGTTACGGGATTGGTCTCATAAGAGTATGTACCTTCATTAGAATTACTTTAACAGCTTACCCCTTTGTCGTTATGCAGTTTTGCCATGTTTTCAAGGTACAGAGAAGCTTCATACCAAATATCTGGATGATGACTCAGACACAAAAGGCATTGTTCGTATGCAAACATCACTCGCTTGGCAAGTAAGGTGAGATCCTCAGTTCGCATAGGGTTACTCTTCTCCCAAGCAATATACTTTTTCCATAAAGCAACCTGCAATTAAAATGCATGATAATCATGACCCTAAACAACTAATTTTCAATAAATCGACTTTTATTCAATTAAAAGTTCAATCGATTACCTGTCTGAGCTCTTCAGGAGAACCAACTGGAGGAACAGAGGGAAAGTTTCTATTCAACCCTCTAGTTATTGCTTCATGCTCTTTGGCGACTCGTCGAGCATTCATATAGTCTCTTGAGCGTTCCATTGACATCTTCTCAGCAATTATTGGATTTATCCCTTGTTCGAAAGCAATGTAGTCCTTCCAGAGGGTCTCTACACTAACCATGGGGGTCATAACTGCCTTTTGGTATACCTAAATATTAGAAGCACACACAATCGTAAGTCTATGCATAATTATGGCCAGGAGCCAATATTTTAAGAGTTTAATAGCATTAATACACACCTTCCTAATTGCGCTAATTTTCTGATTTTCTGCATACGATCCAACTGCGTCAACAGACTTCAAAAAGTTGGCATAGTCATTCCATATTGAAAATGACTGAATATCCATTCCAATCTTCTCCAGTGCAAAGTCATAAGATTGCGCCATCTTCTCCCTAAGTGTACAGAGAAAATTTATTATTAGCTTGGCTTAAAAACTTTTAAAGTATCTTACACAAATTCAAGGTACAAAAAAGCACTTACTTGTAGGTTGGTAATGTTGCCTTTGAGTCCCGAATGTACTGCAGGTACAGCCTCCATAAGTCGATATGTAAAACTTTAATGAGACACCGTTGGAACAGCTAAAAACAATTGAGAAACAAATCATGATACAATTAAACTTTAGTTCAGACATGTACTGCCCATCCCAAAAAAAGTCTAGAAAGTACCTTTTCGACTTTGTCGTAATTCCGAGCTTTCATCTGCAAATAGACAATTTAAAGAAAACCATCATTCATTAACATTCCTCAGGTGACATCAATTTCAATTGATCAATTAACTGAATAATATGCATTTCATTAAACATTTCACAAAAATTACCCACCTCTTGCTCTATGTACATTTTCCAAAATCGCCCGGTAGTTGGAAACATTTTTACCAGCTTTTCGAACAACTGTCGCATTTCTTCTATTTTCCGCTGTTGCATTTCTCTAAGGAGAATGTTCCAGGCATCTAGATCGAAGGGGTTCTCCTCCGTAGCCAGGTAAGCTTTCTGGACAGTCTCGTTTGTAAAAATCTGCAAAATGGAAATGGTGCAAGAGGGAGTTGAACAATAATACATCATTACATCATCTGGTAAACAATTTCAACTACTTAATTGATTGTTCTACAGAGACAGCATAAGTCACTTACCATTTTGATTATCGTTTGCGCTTACACGCGAACAGTCTTTATTAAAAAAATATGATAAGGTCACTGGCTCCGTGACATTTATTTCCAATTGTTTGAGCGCCACCACGGATTACAAACCACTTATGAGCTTCACGTCGTCTGGATTCAGGATAAAACAGTGCAATGTTGTCAGTGTTTTGAATTCAAAAGTATGCAGCCGATGTTCTTTAACAGTTGGACGGCTAAATACTAAAACTCTGTCGATATTTTGCAGCAAGGTATTTAGCCAACGAACACAATGAGAGGTAACAGTAGTAGTTCAAAAGTAACAATCAACGAAAAAAAACGAAGAAGGAGGTACTTGTTTATAGGTCAACTTCTTTATTAATCAAGTAATTTGTTTCATAATTTTAATCTGATTTTTATATGATAATTACGATAATACACGTTTATTGAAGATAAAACATTCAGCTCAACCTCAGCTGTCTGTTTTGTCAGCTGACATTAAACAGTGCTTTATTACACCTGCCGGTTGTCTCCGTTTTCAAATGGAATTTTTATTTTTTAAAGAGAATATGGAATCCTTAATACACCGTTTTACAATCAAAAGCGAATATAAAAGTTAACTAAACGTAAAAAATTATAATTTTAAGTTTAAGCTACGCCATAACTTATTTCCAAATAAATTGCAATTTAACAAAACTACATTCAGTTCACAGAATTCATCAATATTGCCTTTTTTCGTAATTAACTTTGAACGCTTTAAAGAAAGAAAATAATTAGGAAGAAGAACAATTAGTTTTTACAAAATACCACGTCAAATATAACAGCAAGTATTGGAGTATTTTGCTGATGCTGATAGTGTACTTGTTTAACTACGAAAACCACTCTAAATCTATCAATACATCAGCTTTGCTGGCTGACAATAGTTGATAGTAGTCAATTCAGCGCAATTCAACAGCGCTGCTCCTCCGACGATAAAAAAGATAAACAACCAAAAAAACTGTAATACTTGTCTACTAACGCCTAAACCGAAATGATACAGTACAGTTAGTTATATTGTCTGTACTTAAATATACAGTTGTTAAGTGCAGGTGCAGGATAAAGTAGAATACCTACGACAAAAACACGGTTTAATTAGAGCAGCTGCTGTCGTGTCGCTCTATCTAGCTCTGCGCATTTATGCACCACCACCGACCGTACCGTACAAAATTCTGTATGCTAAGCCGTACATTAAAAAGCTTGCCCTCTACCAATGCATTCTCAACAACAAGGGTTTCAAACCGACGCGGCAACTGGCATACAAGCCAAAAAGGAAGTATCAAGCATGCATAATATTAAAGCTGGGCAGATTTGGCTTTTTTGGATTTGCTTTCTCTTTCGAAACAGGCAATTTCCTATTTCTGTTAATTTTGATATTCCAGTAAATATAAAATGACGGTTTATATATTACAATGTATTGAAGATATGGATGTACGATGTACAAAATGAGAATTGGGCTAAAAATGTATGAGCGTCTAAAAATCCAAAGTTTCAAGGTCAGATTTATTTAGGTCATTTGTAGAGTAGAATTAAAAGGTGACATTAAATTGTAGGTCAGTTTTTAAAATATGCCTGGCGGGATAGCTGATTTTGGCTTTGGCATGGATTAGGATTATTAGGCAGTCATATTAGTTGATTGACGGTAAGGAAGTGAATGTAAGGTAAGCAGTTAATTGCAGAAATTAATGATGATATGAAATGATATCAGATTAGGGAAATAGAGTTGCTTTTCATTCGAGATAGTTGATAGTTTGATAGTCGTTGTTTCAAGTCTCAAAATGCAAGAGACATGGAGAAAAATGAAGAAATCTTATAGTCAGACATCAATACATCATTCTATTCCAAAAAATTGGTTTCAGTTTGAGTTGCGTCACCCCTCAAGAGAGGAAACAGTCTACATCTCAATCTCAATGTTTTCCTTCCGCTTCCGGCATGACTCTGTTTTTGTTATTTGAAAAAAAGAGCATCATATTATTTGTGTGGTAGGTTTGATGTGAAACTGTGGCATCATCATGGCATGTAGGAGTTAGGCCACAATTGATTGCTCATACACAACTAACATAACATAACACATAACATGTTTCATATACCGTGGTATATCTCTGATGAACTATATGAAGATGAAGCTTAACATGGTTGAACTTTTATATAGAGAATGCAACATGGTACATGTCTGTGTGTCCTATAAATGATTCTCTCTGTGTACAAAATTAAAGTTGGGCTGTGCAAACTGTAAAGATCAATGCGAAGTTAAATGATCATACGATACGGTAGTTCGTGTATCATTGTAAGTGTAAGCTGATCATAACTTTGATTTAATGATGCTTACCAGGAAATTATTGTAACTTCTTGAAAATCTTAATCTGGACAATTTCCGCTGTTTCTTTTAGCGTAATAGTAACAGGAAATGTTGACTTTTTCTAACTAATATTTTGTTTCCTTTGTACATTTTTATATGATGTATCATTTATGCAAGAAAATATTGCGCAATTCTCCAGAATATTTATTTTCATGTTGTCATTTAGATTTTATTTGTTAGATATGTATTTAGTAAACCATTTTGTATGTATGCAGTTTCAAAGATTGTGTTTTCCAAACTCGGTTGGTTGGTAAACACTCTAAACACAGACAAAGAAAATATTTTCCTTTGATTTTCTATTTCGAAGAAAATTTAGACATTTACTTTTGATACTTGGTATGAATTTCCCCTAGCAAGTGGTTGGGATTTGGGATTGGGATAAAGCTGGAGCCCTGTATGGCATGCATTAGCATTTTGGTTGACGAAAAAGAATCTCTCTGACTCTGTCTGACCCTCGACGATAGCAAACCCCAAAAAAAATATAAAATGAGCACAGAGAAAAATATGTTGGGTAAATGTATCCGGATGTAGCGTTGAGTAAATCGGCATTGAATATTATTCCTTTATTCTATTACTTTTGGGAAGAAAGGTATATCATCACCAGTGATATGATGTCGTGCTCATACTTCGGCTCCCTCGTCAATAGTATCCCGTTCACTATACTCAGATCCAACTATGGGTTGCCCTAAAAACTTGAAAACTGCAGC
>JAQFXM010003114.1:0-21517 GCA_034693345.1 Entomobrya multifasciata | reverse complement strand
AATAAGATAAAAGATAATATTATTTGTTATTTGAAATAACCAAAATAAAATAAATTATTTTCAAATAATGATCCTTGTACAACTTGCAGTGCTAATTATCCTTTAATTACACACAGCCTACAATTTTTTCAGGGTACGGTTGCAAATGCTGGGGAAAAATGTTTTTTTAAGTTGTCAAACAATCTAAGCAATTTATAGAGAAGTCTTTAGGGTTTGAATACATGGTTTATCTGCATGCAATTCTTGTGTGTTTTTTCTTAGTCTATAACGATACGCAATAGTGTTAATCACACATCCATCCATCAAATTATATACACGGAGAAGAGTATTAGAGTATAGAAAAAATGTTTCTAGTTTTTATTCTCTTAACTAGTACTGCTGGTTGGCTGTTGGCGTTTTTCGTTTAAACAATGAAATGAATGAATAGCTTGGTTGATGATGATGATTATGATTATTGTATGGTGGTGTGTTGGTGTCTGTACCTGGCAGGCTGACTTGGCAATATACACAAACACAGGTGATGAAGAAGCAAGTTAAAAAGAAACTTGTAAAAAAGTAGGAAGAAGGCGATGACTTGCCTGATGAAAGTGTGGAATGCGAGGCATTCCATTCCAATCCAAAAACAGAAGAAGACAAGTAAAAAATAAAGGCAAAAGAGGATCATCATCGTTTTTAGTTAGTTTATATATACCATACTTTTTAACTCTCTTGTTTGAAGAAAAATTCAAACTGTCACGAGTTTTGAAAAGGGCAGGGCATGCCATATAGAAAATGTAAGAGAGTAGAGTATGTTGTTGTAAAAAGGATGATGAGGAAAAGCAAGGTGTACAGACATACATACATATAAATACGATACGGGATAATATCCATACGCACATTTTGTACTCACTTCATTTCAGAGAGAAAAGAATGCATGGTTTAGATATTGCGTTATATGTATGCATGCTTATTAGGTGTAGTGAAATTGCTTGTTTTATGCCATAACTATCCAGCCAGCCGTCATATCCAGAAAAATAAAAGGGGAGAGATGAAAACTGAGAATGACAAGTAGGGATATTTAAGAAGAGTTGAAATGATATGAAAGTTGTAATAATTTATTTGAGTAAGCTTAAACTAAACTTTATCTTTTTCTTGGGTTTCATCAGGTTCGTGGTTGTGACAAGTCATATACACACCCGTCTTCTTTGAGGAAGCACATGAAGGTCCATGGCAAGTCGCCCCCACCTTCAGCATCCCCATACGACTCGGACAATTCATCAGAGCCCTCCTCTCCTGCTCATCATGGAGGTGGCAGCAATCCTGCAGGATCACCTCCAAATAATAACAGTAACAACAACAATAACAATCACCTCCATCAGCAGCAAACCTCACCAAATACCATTCTGCCTCATAACCATACATCTCAACAAATGCAGCAGCAGCAGCAGCAACAACAACAGCAACAACAACAGCAACAGCAGCAGCAACAACAGCAACAACAACAAACGCAACATAGTCAACTAGGGTCTCAATTGGGAGGACTTGGAGGTGGTCTTATTGGAGGACCTGGAGGCATTTTGCAAAGTCAAACGTCACTCCATCCACATCATCCCGCTCATCATCCGCATCACCCTCATCATGGGAATCACCATCTATTCAGTATGGCCGCAGCAGCGACAGCTCAGCAAAATAACTTGTCCGAGTGGTATGTTTGCCAAGGGTCAATACCAACACCGCCTTCGACGAATTCGCCCATTCACCATCCACATCACATGACCACAGCAGCGTTTTAGTATGCTGGGTAATAAAATGGTGGGTGATGATAATCTATATGAGCATAGCAGGTGAACCTTTATAGTAATTAGTATCTAAATATATAAAAATGGCGTTCATAAAACCAAGTATTTATCGCGGATAAATTATGGGGGAAATGATTTTTTTGTCCAAAGTTCAACGATTTATATTTGCATAAAGTTCAATCAATTTGGAAAGGTAGGAAAAGAAAGTAGTCGATTTTAATCATTTGTTGTGAGCATTTTAACAGTACTTAATGTACACGCGCTATAAGTTCCTATTTTTATCAGGCTTCGTAATTTTTAACGTGTTTGCAGTAATTTTTGTTGAGTTTCATCTAAATGCTAGTGTGAAACAGCAGTAGGGACTCTTTTCGTGCAATGTTTTAATTAAATAGTTTAAAGTAAAAAGATCTATATATTTAATCGCAAAGCATATTGAGCAGGTGTACATATAATTTATATAAAAACTTAGCATTCATTTTGGATATGAATGTTGAAAATGTTGACTGTTGGGAAGCATTTTTTGAGAGATAATTTTTTGAGTAAAATTTTTATCTCTCTCTCGAGATGCAAGTATCAAGTTTAAATTTTGGATTGTTCTTGTTGTTTTTAATTTAATTGTGATAAAGTCATTCTGTTGATCTTCGTTTCAACTCACAATGTTACTTTAATGTGTATAGATTATATAGGTAATAAGTAGCTGCGAATGCACAACATATATATTTTATGTAGGGAGCAGACATCTAAAACTATATATTAAACAAAATAGGTTTTATCGTGCAAAAGTGGTACTTACCAGAAAAATAAAGATCTTATGTATAGCAAAATTATATGAGATGTACTTAGTTCATCATACCATTAAACTTAAATATTCAACCCTTAAAAATGGCGTTCATAACTTAACATTAAAATTACCTACAAAAAGTAAAGTAGACCGGAAAGGTGACAAGCCTGTGAAAACTAAATGGCACTTATCCCCTCAATGCATTTTGTGTTTTACAGTGACCATTAAATTACGCCTTGGAAAAGCTTTATACCTAATTTGGTTTCAAAAACTTGGTACACATGAATAATTGATTAGACCACCCATTTGAAAACAAAAATTTGTTTATTGACAAGATCTAATGCACGGTTTACGGTATATAAAGAGAATCTCATCCAATATGTATCGTTATAATTCATGTTTTCAAAATGAGAAGCAAATTACAACACATACCACATCACACAATTTGTAAAATACTTTGTTTATTAGAAACAATATCTATATATATTTAATTAAGTTATTGAAATCGTTGTATCGTTGTAAATTAACTAAAAAAATGTGGAGCATGTAATCTCAAGTAAATATATGATATCCCGTAAAATTATAAAACTAAAATTTATATCTGTTGTTAGTATACACACAAAAAACATGTATGTAGTGATAAAGTAATACTACACATACACATATATTATATGAGTAATTGTAATATCTAATTATATATAAATACACACACATACACCAATATACATGATGATGCAGAGAAAGCAGACGAAGAAAAATATTTAAAAAACAATAAAAAAAATTCAACTGATCACAAAGAAAATCTTTTAATATTTGTATTTTGTCAAGTTATTTTTTCAGCATTTTCATAAAACTGACTTGATTTGGTAATTCCTGGACCATTTAACTTTTGAACATTTCGATTGTTTTACTTTGAAGTAAAAATACATCTTTGCGTTGATAAACTTACTGGAAAACGTATTGGCAAGCAAAGCTGAAGTTTCTATTGTTGCTTATTCCGAGATTCCAAACAGAGTGTGGAATAAAATACTTTCCATTACATGTCCATGTGGATGGCTGCATATTATGCTAAATAGGAAAAATGAACTCCCCAACTAGTAATAGTAATCATTTGACATGACAGTCAATTCATGTTTGTTCATGTCATTTCATTTGAAACGTGTCTTTCTTTTTTCCCTTATTTTCCAGCTGAAAACTGATATTTTGTTTTTCCTTTGACATTGGAAAAAGTAAGAAATAAAGGAGCAAGCTAAGTGCAAAAGTAAATCTGATCATCATATGCGTACATGTTTTAAACTCTCTCCATATCCTTTTTGATATTTAGGACGTTGTGAATTGACGGGCACTATTTGATGCTGGCTGACTGGTTATTATAAAAGTAAGTAACATACATACATATTAAATGCTACGTTTATAAACATAGCTGTTGAGATTTTGTTGTGTGTGAATCAGTGACAGAAAGATCCCTTTTTGTATGTCAGCTTCAGTTCCAAAATCTCGACAGCAGCACCCGAATTTTCCTCTTTGGTTCCGTTGTTTGTTGTTGTTGTATTTAGCATTTTGTATGTACATCTCTCTCTCTTCTTTATGCAACATAAGGAGTGCTGCCTCTCTACTGCTGTTGTTGAACGCTGAAATGGTGTGTGGTGGTGGCAGTGGCAGTGCATTATAATATAATGGAGTCAAAAGAGAGAAAACAGTTTATAATAAACTGCCTGATCTTTGTGATCCTTTTTACTGTACACAATGTTTGTTCAGTGATGCCCTTTTGCTTCACTCAATCTATTTCTTGTTATTCCATATGCTACGCTTCAAACGATTTTTTTTGGCAGAGTCATTGTCATCGTTAACCTAACGTATTATCGCTTTTATATACATTATTGCAATGATGCGAGGAAAATGAAGTTTGATTTCCTTTTCAATTTTCTTTCTAGTATACTATTTTTGTAGTTTTCAGGAGGATGTATGCTACACAACAGTATTACAAGAAGATTACTTATGATTTTGATGACGTGACGTCGATGATGATGGTGCCATTTGCATGGATTTTAGGACTTAAGTAATTCAAGTCCAATGTGTGTATATGTTTTTGAAGTTGAAAATTGCATTTTGAAACCATTTAAGAATTCATCTTTATTACGTGACCCTTACATCACATCAAAACTAATATTTTGTATTCATGTTATTTGTTGTAAATGGGGCTGTCAAATTGACAACGTCAACATGAGTTCAACAGGACACTTGATTTTTATATTGAAGATTTTATATGGTAAGTTGTTCTCCTGATGTTTGCACTATTTTACTAGAATGATTTTTTCCTTCTCTAAACTTGATACTTTCCGCATTGATCCTTCATTCGCTTTCGCCTGCTTGTCATTTTTGGCCTAATGAAAGTCTCAGTGTGGAGCAAATGGTTTACCTCAAAAAGTGCAGTTCATTAGTTGATTTTGTAAACACTCTCTTTTGAAGCTAACAAGGATACATGAGGAGATAGATGATGGCTGCTGTGTTTGTGAAATGGAATGGAGAAGAGTATATAACCCGCTAAAAGTGATTGATTGACTTTCCTGGAGAGGATGTGTGTTACTTGAGTTTCACCGTGTGTGTTTTGCACAAAAAATATGACAATGTTTAAACCTTGTACGCTTTAGAAGTTTGGAAGACAGAACACACTTGCAGTTTGTCATAATTAAAAGCTACTAAATACACAAAAAGCTTATTTCTCATCAACATTTTGTTAACTTGGGTTTTGCATTTTTGGTTCGACGGAAGTTACATTTGCGTGATGTCTGGTTGCTGGATAGAATTGCAAAATGAAAAGAATGCTGTGCTGCAAGTTAAATTGTCTAGTTTCAAGTTTTCTTCTCCAGCAGCGAAAATGATTATTAAGTGGACGTGAAGTGAACGAACTGGAGTGCCCGCGTGTCTGTATGTATGAAAAAATTTAAAAAGGGGAATGTCTAATACAAATAAATAAATGTCAATTTTTCAAGACAGTTATGACGCCATTACGCGTGTACACATAAAGGTGCTGACGGACGGCCAGTAAACATTACTGTTTTAAACAATGATCCATTCTCTGGTTTTCAGCAATTTCTTCAGAATTTGCTAGCTTAAAACTTTAAGCGACGATTTCATACCATTTTTCCAGTCATTTAGAGAATCCATATTTAAAACAGCAATGCTCATTTTACTTTGCAACTTTTAACAAAACACCTCATCCAAACCAAAGCTTATTTGATTTCCATCTCATCAAGTCATCAACTTATTTCCTTGAGAATCACTTCTCAATTCTTTTTTTCGAGAGTTGCGTGCATTTTAGTTAAATTTAGTACTGTCCCTGAGAAGAGGGAACATTTCAGCATAATAATGAACATTAAAAATACATGATACTAAACATAAATATAATTATGCTGAAGGCTGACACTAAATTTACTTTAGCCATTATGATTTTTTAATACCCTCTATTTTTGTTAAAGTCACCAAACCATTCTATAACCTCCCGCGTGGTCTATTAACAGAATTATCATCATTAAAATGCTACCATGATAAAATATTGAATTTTTATATTTTTCGCCTTGTTCTGCCCACTGATTTTAGTACCCCATCCACATATCATCATCACATCACCACATATTATTATTTTTAAAGCAAACCCCATAACCAATTGGAAAAATATAATTTAAAAAAGTCCATAAAAATTTAAAAGGTGATAATAAAATTAAGTGTAAGTGTGGTAAACTATTTATGATAATGTATTTTGCATGCCACACCAATATCACCTCGCATTACAATTTTTACAATGCGAATGATTGCCATATTAATCCTTTAACTATAAATTCAGGTATAGTAGCATTTTCCTGTCTCATTGTGTCACCTTAAATGCGTCCTTAATTTAAATACCCGTGTATAATCTACTTCGTACGTTGGTGATTTATTACAGCATAGTAATATTCTATTCTATTCTAATATATCTAGTTGTGCATAGGAATGTATTCTAGTACATTCGACTAATCGTAAGAATAACGCACACGACACACCACACCAGTTTATTTTGCACTTTGCACTGTTTAGCATTCATGAAAAATTCTTTCAGATGGAAAAGGTGAGATATTGTACACACATATAAATATATATAGCCAATAATTGCCAGTAAAAATCCACCCAGGAGACTTTTCCATCATCAGTCAGGCAGTCATCAAACACGCGATGACAGGCACAAATAAAGCTACAGTTACATAAAAATGAAAATAATGTATGAATGCTCACACACACACACTCAAACTCAAGCTATTTAATACCTGTCAAAAAACTGAAAAAAGTGGTGAAATAGTTCAGATCACCTGTCTTGCTGTTTTTTCTCTTTGGCATGTCCAAACTACTAACGAATTATGCAATTGGCAACCTCTCGCTGACTATTTTTTTGCATGCACAAGCACAACATATGTGGAATACCCCACACTAGTATTCAAAGTAATTGAAAAAAATCTAAATAAAAAGCATGGCATGAAGAAGAAAAGAGAGAAAACATGAAACGCAAAATGCATGATATGATGAGTGTCTGTATTTCTCTCTCACAAGAGAGAAGAGAGAGAGAGAACAACGTAAAGCTTTCAGTAAATATTAGCATTTTTTTCAGATGAAAGATTTGTATGATGATGTCTATAAACAATCCGTACGGGAGGTGAATGTAGTAAAAAAAATCATACATAATAAGATATTCAAGAGTGATAGAATATGTTGGCTTCATTTATATCATCTCATTCACTTAAATATACAAAACACAACGCTTACATACTGTTAAATTACATGCAGAAATGCTCATTTCACACACACCTGAACTCCTGAACGAACGTATTGAAGAAGCTATCCAAAAAAATCTATTTCACACTCAACAACTACTGCTTATATACCACTCTTACTCAGTTGGTGATTATTGCACCATCGCCACTACTATCGCACTACTGTATGGATTCCCGATGACGAATATTTCAACCAGACAGAGAGGCAACAGCGAAAATATTTTTTAAGAAGACATTTTTATGTTCCCTTCTTTTTTGGCCTTCCTGACGGACGGACGAGGATGCTGCTGATGATGATGCTGATTGCAATGATAACGACGATGATGAAGATGAGGGAGATATGCATGGGATATTGTTATAAGTATAATTTTTTTATTGTTGTTTTCTTGAGTCATATAATAATATATAATTCATATCATGGAGATATTATCGTAATGAAAAAAATGATGAAGATTATAAAGGACGCATGGATATATGCACACATTCCGTTTACTGACTGGACTGGATAAGGATAAATATGTAGTTAAGTTAAGGATGGTCGTTGTTTGTGGGGTTTTTTCTATCGTTAAAGAAGCAAGAAAACAGCAGCACCAGCAGAAGTTCAGTATGGTAATAATAACAAACACAACAAGTTGAGCGGTATGGTTTGTGAAAATATACGTGTTGGTGGTGATGATGATGCGATGGTAGTAGTAGCCAAAAGTTTTGTGATGATGAAATGAAATGGATAACCATCCAAGTAACACGCAGTATTATTTACTTGCTCATCCACATTAAAGAAAAAAGTGAAGTAGTGGTGGTGGTGTTGGAGGAGCTGGTTGTAGGTAAAGTAAGTAGTAAAAAATGAACATAACAAAAAGTTTTTTTCTCTCCTTCTTCGTTTGGGAAAGACTGGGATGAGGAGGATGTTGATGATGATGAAACTCTCTAGACAGCATTGCGCCTCTGTGGTATGCAGCCTACAACGTGGTTTTGGTGATAGCGATATGCATGGACGGAGGAAAGAATGAGGGAATGACGATGATGAAGAGTGCTCTTTGTAAATTATTGTTGGTGTACAAGATTCGAAACTGGTATTGTTATGGATGTAATAATACTTTTACTTTTTGCTGGATGAAATGATGAAGTAACGGCAAGGAAGGCAAGGTTTCCTTCCTCCCTTCTTATACATAGTTGGTTAACTAATAGTAAAATAGTTACATATATGTATATATGGAATAAACTTTTATTGCAGCCATATATGCATGGTATGTATGAATGAATGTACAATGAATATATGACAACCGATATGTGTACTGTTAAAATGAAATGCCAAATTTTGTATGCAGTTTTGTTTCTAATCTCTCTTTTACTGGTGTATCTAGTTTGCGTGAAAAAATGCTCATAAAACAACAACTTATACAAAACAACAGAGGAATTCCTTTTAAAGGTTTAAAAGAAAAGAATGATTTAAATTGGAACCACTGTCAGTATGTTTCTTACCAGTTTAGGTCAACAATGACAATGCTGTTCTTTAAGATTTTTGTCTAGCATCCAGCAAGCATATCAACCCACCCCGAAGCTCATAGCATTACTAGAATAGTTAAAGTGAACAGGAAAAAGATGGGTTTGGCAATGAGCAGATCTTGTTACTTTGGCGTTCATGGAATCTGACAGCATTGCGTATGCCGTACAATAAGTCAACACTTCCGTTGTGCTGTTGATCATAAAAATGAAATGAAATATATTAGCTGTTTTATGAATTTTAAATTAGTTTGGATTTCATTGATTTTTAAAGATTTAAAATAACATAAAATCTTAAAATTAACTTCTTTTCTTTGCTTCTAACTGTTCCCTTTCATCGCAGATCAAGATACTATGATGGATTATCTTTTACGTTTCAAGAATACATTAAAGATGCAAAATGCACAATCTTCCCTTTTGTTATACTGGAAATACTTCCAAGAAGAAAACTATTAACAATTTTCAGGATCATTAGTAATTGTCAAGCTAGCTGACCCTTGCTGGTTGTTTTCAAGCAACACAGAACCCAGCAAAAAGGAGTGGACCTTTGAGAAGAAAATAGTATACTTTACAGTTGAAAACTACAAAAGTATTCATTTCTTCTCGATACTGATCACAATACGTAATGTTATTTTCTTCTTTTTTAATAAAAACCATCATTATTGCCACCGCCTTCCCAACACCTTTCCATTTTTCATTTCATTCTTCATGTTGAGAATATCACAATAGCTTATATTTACCCACTTGACCTTGGTTGTGGTTTTTCACAAAATAAATGAGAATTTACGCTTATTTAGTAGCATCACCTACAAATTTTTGGCATATAATCAGTTTTGAAACGCTGCATAGTTCACTTCTTGGATAAAAATTCTTTGAATGTGGGAATCGCCTTCTTGTTTGATGCAAGCTTGTAAGGACACAGGTGTAAATTTTAATGAGCCCTAAAAGAAGATCCGTGTATTATTTATGACTTACAAGGCACAAGGTAAAGGATCAAATACACTCTTGTAAAGTAGACCTGTAAGGGTGCTTGCCAGGAAAAAAGGTCAGTAGTACGTTGAGTGAGTCAAATGTGAAAAGAGCGAATGAAAGATGAACTTCATGACAGATCTTGCTCAGCACTGATTAGACGCGGTTAGGTTTCCCGGTCACACAAGATCAAGGGAACGTTCTTTAATATTGCATAATCGACTGAAAAATAACTTTCTAATAAGCATCAAATACAATTAAAGAAAGTGTCTAGAAACGTTATTTTAAAAGGGTGTACTCCAGAATCAGGTACGTTTACTTGTGCTGCTTTATCAGCAAGAAGAATAGGAATGATTGGAATTTCGCAAACTACATTTTTTCTTAGATGATCATACACAAAACTTAAAGTGCAAAACTAATGCTATAATTGTGTTTTTGCGTCTCTGTATTCAATCAGCACATGGGGTTAAAATGGGCAAGTATGAAATGTTTTTTCAAGATTTAGAGTTGACTTTGGATATCAACGGAACACGAGTCGAGTGGGCTAGCAAGTAGTAAATTTCAAGATTTTTCAAGTGTCATTGTCACAAAGAACATGGTTTTTTGGACTGCAGGCTACATAACAATATATTACTTCTGTACAGGAAAGATTATATAAAAATTAGTAAAAAACGAGAGGAAGAGTAGTAAATGGGTCTAGCTACACATGGCAATGTTAGAGAATCGGTGTATTTAGAACAGGTGTTCATCCATAAATATTGATATTACACCTGCAAGAGGGGCAAGAGAGCGGTTCTCTTCTTGTCGCATCTTTAGAAAGCGCATCTTTCGTGTTTTTATTTAGATAAGGATATAACAAACTGAACAAACATGATAGTTGACAATATATACCCTCTCCAGAAGAGTCGAGTCGCGGTCACCAACAATATAGCCACTTCTTAAAAACAACCTTTAGAAAAGATGGTGTGTAGTTTGTACGCGTAGTATCAGTATGTGAGTTGTGCATGATCTCTGTAGCGTTACAAGTTACAAATTCTTTCATTGCGTTTTTACAATACAATAGCAATGCTGGCCATGTCTCATCTTTTGTAAAGGTTCCCATAAAGTTAATAGATGTACACTATTTTGTTCACATTTTAAGATGCACAGGTGAAGACATGTGCACAGTAGGTATCTTTTTGTAACTTTAGATTTTGCATTTGGCTTTTGCAATAAACGCAAATCATTTTGATGTACATTGCATTGAATAAATGTTCATTTTCCTCAATTAACGCGAGCATTTAGCAATGCATTTGATCAAATTACATATTCATGCTTGTGGTCGTAAAACACGTAACTTACTTAACCCGGTTTTTAAAGCTTTTGATATGTTTTATTCAATTTTATATTAATTACATTTGGCATTAAAAGGTTATTCTTTCAAACTTGCAATTCTACTTCATTTTTCACCTGACATCAAGTCGGATATAAAGTAAAAGTTTTAAAATGTTTCTTCGGTGTCATTTAGATTTACTTACGCATGCTATCAAAGCAAAGTTTAGTTTCCATTCTGATTTTATCTTACTCATTGTTTTCTAACAGCATCAGTAACGACTAACGACACATTTTTCTCTCTAAACACACCAGCCAACCTATATAGCGTTACTTTGATTTAAATTGTTCATGAAAAGTATTGTCTCATCATCAAATACATGACGCACATAGTTTTCTTTCAAAGCATATCATATTTGTACAGTATTAGATTATGTATTACGTATTTTATGATACAACTAACAACTCATGTCTGAACAGAGAAGTTAGATGTTTGGTCCAAGATAAGTGCTGAAGGCGCCGATCAAGACATGCTAGAGAGCATTCCTTGCTTCAAATCGCATTTCATTGATTCATCATCGATCTCTTCAATCAAGCTAGCAAAGTCATTGTTAGTAAGTTACGTACACCAAGTAAAAGGGTGAATTCCATCCAATCCTATGGAATTTATTGGTATGCATAATATAGCATAGCTGGTCACTAGTCACTAATTTGAAGGGTACATTCATACGTATTTATACGATTAACATAAATGATACACGATTAGAAGTACCTTATGTATTGGTCGTCGTGATTTACAGTGTCTTCTCTTACTACATGTATTATGCATCACAAAAATGGACTGAGTGACCTGAACGCGCTCCTGCCAGTTGCGAAGCACTTTGAGGAGACACTGTACAAAAAAATGTTTAAATTAATAGATTGACGCAAGCATCCAATGTAATGTGCATTGATCACAAAAATACATCCAATTGTTTACTTGTGGACTTTTATGAATGATGATTATTACAGTCTTTTTTGAAATGCTACAATTGCTTATTACTAATGGCAAAAGAGTAATGGTGGACATTATATGTAGGGTGTTTTATATGAGTGAATTGTTGATGAGGTGATTCTTCTGAGCACATTGTCTAGTACGGGCTTTCCCTTGATCTCTGTTAAAATGCATACAGACATAAACTGGCAAGGACAAGTGTACTAATAATAAAAGAATTGTCCATGAGGTTCATTTTGTGTCTATTATCTTCTAGAAATGTATGAGTCAAGACAGACGATGGTTGATAACAGAAGAGAATACGTCTTCAAAGTGTGGTTTGGCATGATTATATGATATGATTGCAAGTACAAGGTATGTGATCCTTCTCATGTAACCAAAATATGAAAAAGAATGTATAAATCTGTAACAATGCAGGCAAACATAAAGGACAGATGATTATAATGATCATGTATAGAAGTCACAATCATGATAGGATAAAACACGGCGCATTTTAGAAGCTGACATCATAATATTATTGACTGGGGGAGTCAAGTTTTATTCTTATGAAATACTAAAACAGAAACTCACGATATTTCGTTACATATTTCATAAACTTGTTTTGCAAATTACATTACTTTGCACAAAATGATGAGTCGGATTGCTGGACAAGAAAAATCTCTGCATCGGATCCGGAATCCGGATGTATAGTCAGAATCTTTCCTAAAATTATTTTATAAAGTTACCTTATTCTTTTCCAGTTTACATCATTTTGTAATCAATACCATTTACACGTCTTGTGTCTTGACATAATATGTTGAATGTTGTACATCAAAATGAATTCAATCAAATATTATTACAGATCGTTCTTACATTTACGTACATATAATTATTTCAAATTTCTAGTTCACTGAATTTCATAAATAGGCATCTGTCATGTCAAGTTAAAGGGTAAACCAAGCTAAATCAAGTAAGGTAAACCACTGGAAAACCTTCTTCAGGGCAGAAAAATTAAAAATCAGAACAATACGATTACATTAACGTAATAATAAGCATAAAAATGATTAGAACGATATTCTTCTGCTGCATTTAGCTCGGTCACAAATAAGTTTTGGAAGTAGCCATAATCAACCCTGTTATTATTATAAACTTGTTCATAGAGTCAATCGTTTAGGGCAATCAAATATTTCGTGTATATCTGTAGCATATGCATCACCCATCGAAATCAAACACTAAATTATGCATATATTATCATCGTGCGCTTGTTAAAAGGGGAGAAACATTTTGTTTGACATATGCAGTCAGTCACCAACAAGCTCATATTGCTGAGAATCGTAAGCTTGTATAAAATGTACAAGTAATATGTAAATACATCTATTACACTGACTGCTTATTAGATGATTTCTGATTTGTATTGATTCCCAGACAAGTAAATGAGTAAGCTCGGCTAAACCTGTGGGTAGATTCAAGGAAATCTTTTCTATATATTTTTTCGAGATATCTATTGTGAAGCTAAACTTTGGGATATACTTTTTTGTTTGTTGATGAACCCGCTCATCCAAGAAAGTATCGTTTTTAACACAGTATACTTGAGGGTGAGTCGAGAAAATAGAGAAATTAGCAAATAACTCAGTTTTTAAATTGACAGCATTTCTTTCTGATCGTGTTCAAAGAAATGTAAGGGTGTCTACGAAATATAAGTAAAGCACGTATCCCATATTTTGGATGACCATGTGTTGTGTTTATATAGAGGTTTTTGGGCATTAATAAACAAGCTTTTGGTGTCAATGGAGGCGATGATGGGTAAAAAAATAAGTGAATTATCTGGGAAAGAGGTACACACAAAACATGTAAACAAATAACCACTTTAAGTAAGCAAGTGGAATACAATACAAGTAAAAATTAGGTAAATTTTTCTGTTTGTCCATCATGACAAGTGTTGAAGAAAGAAAAATATATATTTGTATATCATCATATTATATATGTTAGCTTCTCTATATGTATAGTTTTTCAAGTAGAGAATATTATAAAAGAAAAGTATTTACCTGTGACTTTACTTCATTTTATTTTAAGCATGAGCATACAATTATTCACTGGACAAAATAATAGAAAAACAACAGCATATTTTATACTACTGGACAAACCCAAACATTTTTGCACGATATACATTTCATACCTCAACAACATAAATCGTAAGCAAGCACAATAAGCAGCGCGTCATAGTCATAATCACAATCACATAACAAGAATTGGCAGGTTTCATGACTAGATTTTCAGGGTACATATATGCAAATGTAAAGTCTTGAATATTGATATTCGTGTGATATTCATTTGAAATGATCGCATTAATGTAAATTCATTTCATTAAGTAAGCTGAGTAATTAGGTAATTATTGTCCAGACACCTGCTAATTACTTAATGTGAGACAGGTTGTCTTGAAGTACACTTTCGTATGGAATATAGACAAACAAAATATTTCCCCTTTTAAGCACTATCCAAACATTTCAAGCACCATTTTTACATAAGTAACTTACAATGTGTAATTTGCCATGCATTGTTGACATAATTCACAACTTTATTCTTGCATAAAAGGTATATGTAAACTGATCTTGACACATGTGGATACATGCAGACAAGTAACTTGTTAGTAAAACATGTGCTTCACAACGAAGTAGGTGAAAAACTTGAATTGTAGAGAAAAAAGAGAAGAAGCAGTAGTGAGTATAGTGCTGTGAAGCGGAAAGGTGAGAAAGGGTTTACACCGAGCTCTATCCCCAACTCGAAGAACTACTAAAAAGGTGTCAATAAAAATATCCTTGTCTTCTTTTCCAGACCGCTTGTGTATGTTCACTACTTCAACAAGAAGAAGCAAACAGGCAACACACTCTTTAGGCAACTTGAACAACAGCCCCCTCTTTTCTTAAATAACGAATGAGAAGAAGAGCTTGTTTCAGCAGATTTGCTCATTTCTAAGCATTTTACTATTACTTTTTCTTTACTTTACGAGTCTCATTTCATTCCTAATGAATTCTCTAAACTTGGTTTCATGTATAATTTTATTACTATATCATTACGAACTTTTTGCTAATTTTACCTGCTAATGATTATAGTGTAGTGCTACAATTCACACGCTCATATTTATTTTCCATGCGTAATTATATCTTTTAAACAGGAAATATGGTATTTTAAAGTTGTTTTATTTTTATTCGTTGGTCGTTTTTTCTACTTTATAATTTTCAATTATTTTAAAGAAAAAATCACCCAAAATATTAAAATAAAAATTCATACCGCTTTTCCAAAAGGAATTGTACACAAGCATGCAAGCTTGTTAATAACATGTCATGCAAAAATATATGAGCGTTTTTTACTGCATGCAAACAACGAAAAAAACGTCAATAAAGTCAAAACGAAATAGTTGATTTTCATGCTATACACCATCAAAAATATGCACAGCTATTTACCAAAATATTTGAAAGTCTACAGTAGCCGCTTTAAAGTCTTTTTGAAGTGACTAGTTATTATTATTTGCAGCATACATCAATAAATTTCATTTTTTAAACAAAACTTAAGAATTCACTCTCTTCAACTTCAGTAAATAATAGATTAGTTGACGACTTTTAATTCAAAGTAATTACAGCATTTCAAAGGGTCCAGTAGCAAAACCATTTAAGACAAAAAAGTGGACGACAATATTACGTGCATGCGTTGAATATTTAACGAAGAACCGGCAGCAGAAGAGCCAGTGAAGTAATGGAGTAAGGTGATTTCAGAGATCTCATCAAATATGTATGTAAACTATAAACACGATGATTACCATAAAAAGTTCAAGTGTTATTGTTAATGAGCTTTTGTATTCGTATTGAAGGCTGCCTTTTGAGTCGTTTGCATGCATGGCTGCGTATTTAGTATGGACGTAGTTTTTTTTACATTAGTCCAAGCAAAAAAACATACTTAACTCTCTAGTCGTCGTGTTAATAGCAACGTCTCCAAATGGTTTTTAACTCGTTATTCTAGCTTCTCTTCTTACTCATTTTTTTGTTTTCTTTTAATCCTTCTGGCTTGTCAGTCTTTGCTATCTTTTCAAATACCACTACCACCACTAAAACTATTATAAAGTCGTCTTTTGGCCAAATGGTATATTGCGTGCACTCACGATTATGATTATTATGAACATGGCTTTTGGCATGAGATTGTATTGCATGTTAGCTGGTTGATGTTCAAAGTTTTTGATGATGATCATGATGAGTGTTGTGTTCACTCTACCTATAACCCGTCATTAAAAAAGATACAGCCCATCTTTTATGGAGTTGGACAGCCTTCTTTTCTCATCTTCATTCCTCATTCGTCTTACTCTTTTTGTTGTGCTTTGTATTATTATTTTTTTCGAATGTAAAACACTTCAGACTAGTTGTGTCGATTTAATAGGTAATTGCCAAAGATATTAGAATGGTTGGTAATTGCTGAGGAAGGATTGCTATTTGCGAATCACTGCCACAAATTGCTTATTGCCACAAAGTGTTTATTTTCAACTTGTAAAAAGTCTTCAGTTGTTTGTCTTTTTTGGCGAGATGTAATCTGAGTTGAGCGTATTAAATTTTGAAAATAATTGCATGGTCTATTTAGGTTTAGCTTATTTTGAGTCTTATTTGCATATGAGTGCTTTAAAATGTTTTTGTATTTTTTGATGTTGTAGCTTGTGGCTCTGAGCCATCTCTGTGAAATACTGCAAGATGATTTCATGGCACTGGAGCAAAATTTTGATTTTGGCGTTTAGTGTACGGCGGTATTTAAATATTGTTAGCAACTTTGATTATTTCAGACAGAAGGTTGTTGGTCTCGTCTCTTGGACGAAGTTTAACTGAGCTGTAATGAAAAAACTAGCATTGAAAAAATTATGTAAAATTACCCATACATTAATTAAATTGCAATCAACATTTAGATATTTTATAAAATCCTTCATGATTCCATTAGATTAGTATTTTTTACAGTATTAAAATACTTTGCAACAATGCATGCCAAAAATGAACGAACAGGTGACAAATGTGACAGCACGAACTGCTGAAAGCATTCATTAACTTTCGTTAATTTACTTGTCTAGTAAGTACAATGCACATTCATTCCCTTTGTTTTACACACATTCATTCAAACTTCCCATCCTATTATCTTTAGCATTTTGCAAAAACAAAAAGAACAGCATACAATCTCGTATGCAAGTATTTCAATACACGACGGTAGTACAGTGTTAGTTTATAATCTTCCGCTATATTTATAGATACATTATATATCAATCATTGTCATTCATTTATATATTGCAAAGAAATGTTTTGATATTGACTGACACCTAACAATCACGTTCTAATGAAAAGAAACAGGTGAATGATATGTATATAATATGCATTCCTATACTTACATGTATGTGTATTATCACAACTCGCAAGTTTTATGAATGAAACATTAAAGGCTGGTTTGTTTAATGATATATACAAACGACGGGAAGTTGAAAGAAATCTCCTCTTGGCTGTATTAATCAGAATGTTTTTTCATTGTTCCAAATCCTTTCAAAGACAAATCACAAAGAACAATAGGAATAGTGAAAATACAAAAATCGACATACGACAACACACTATTGAAAGGGGTGCATATATACTGCTACCAAAGCATACTGACTCAACACCAATTCATGTGACAATGAAAAAGGGACACTAAGCAAAATTTAGGCTGAAATATATTAAGAAAAGAGGTTACTTCATTTTAACAAGCAACTAAAACAATCCAGTAATATGACCAATATGAACACTTGAATAAATGAGTGATAAATAAGTTTTAGTTTTTTTGCCCATGATTTGTGTTACATAAACTTTCTTCGAAGAGATTTCATTATAACTATTCAGTAAGCAAAACGAAAATTTTTTTGCAAGTGACAAGCGCGGCCACGCCCATGCAATTGGGATTGTCAAAACCGGCTGGCTCCCGTCATCGCCACTACTACTGCTGCACCAACACACAATGCTTTTTTGTTATCTCCTCTCTTCTCTTTGCAATCTTTTGTGAAGTCTCTTAATCCAAACGGCATATTTCCCCTTCCTCTGTTATTATGGCCGTGGCATTGTAATAAATGATATACACAGGCATTTATTGAACTTTCTTTAATCCCAGAAATTTTCTCTGAGGGGAAAGTCCACCTTCTAACATCTAGCAAGGTTAGCATGTACAAAAAAACGGGACAACGACAGCTTTAGCTTCTACAGCTTTGCTTTGCTTCATAATGTGCTTGTAACAAAGTTATGTTCATTTTCCATCTCTTTTTCTGACATACCGCCTCTTACGAAGAACCAACCTCAACACTTGCACCAAAAATCCACTTTTCTACAAGAGGAACCCTGTATTCTCCTTATTTGTTAAATGAAAGAAAACCGTTTGTTGACAAAGCGAAAACTTTGCCTGCACTTTTTGTTGAAATCTCAGAAAAGCAACTTTGGTGGGGAAAATGTTGCTGCTCCTTTCTTTCAACTAGACTCTGTCGTAACATAACCGTAGCTTTCCCCATCTCTAAAAATATCTAAAATATAGTGTATACACAAGAAAATGTTTATTTATACGATACTATACTATATATGCTTTAAGTAAAACACTCTGAAATGTTTTACTGATGTCAACCGTGTTGCTTGTGGTACAATTCTGATTACTTGGTTCTTTCTACTAGCACTGCTGCTTGCTGCATGTCTTTTTGTGTTGTATGCATGCTTGCATGCATAACATCAGAAAAAGCCATAAAACATAAATTACAACAATGAATGAGCATGCATCAAAAAGGGAAAAGTACGTAAAAGCGCTAAGCACACTTAAGGCAGGCAAGGACACCAGCAAAAAAACTTTTTGCTTTTGTAAATACTCAGTGATTACCACCACCACCACCAAACCAAACCTTCTTCGTTGCAGCTCATATTATTATATGAGCTCATCATCATGCTTTAGAATATTACAATACTGTAATATTTTATAGATATAAATATTATGTATATGAATGCCTAAATGACTTTAGGAAGATCACCAAACAACAGCACCCCTCCCTTCGACGAATTTTGTACAGAGTTTGGTCCTCTCCTCTCAGCTCTCTCCAAAAGAAACTTTTTGGCTGAAAGCAAGTTTTTCAGTAATTTCTCCTGTTCCTTCAACCACTATTATTCAACTCTACAAACACACAGTGCTTTCACATGAAAACTCTGGAAATGAATCAGAGAGTCACAGAAGCGAAAACACATTTTCCGGACGATGAAAAAGGAGAGAGTGTGTAGAAAGCGGGTATGGAATGGAATGAAGGAAGAAGAATAAGGGAGAAGAGATGAGAGGAATCGGGGAGTGTGTCTGTGGTAGGTAGTTGTATTGTAAGCCAATCTGGAGCCAGTGTGTGGGGGAAAAGTTGTGAAAAGTGGAAGTTTCCCTGCTATTATGCACTTTATAACGAAAAAACTATGTATTATTCTTTTTTGGTGTTTCTGTTGATGATAATGACGATGGTTCGATGAATTTCCCATTTACAACAAACTGGGCTGTTGGTGATCACACACGACTTACACCCTTTTTACAACAGCCATTGAGTTTGACTGCACACGTCCCCATAAATATACTTACAATTTATATCAATAAAAGTAGTGTGGTGCGGTGGTGGGTAGTTTGCAATGAAAACATCGCAAGGATTATTTAAATCACTGACAAAGATGTAATGAACAGCTTTTCCTGTCTGCTTGTTTTGATATTATGCGTTTTCGCATCCTCATAACAATGATAATGGCAAAAGACTGCGATGCAAGTTTGCGTAGAGATCTATTTTTGTTCCGTTCGATAAAGTCTGTTTAAGAGAGAGTTAGTTGGGGGAAAAGAAGGCTACGATACAATGCAAGCCCAAGTGGCCGGAAAAATCGATTAAGGATATGAAAACAATACGGCCCTGCCAAAAAGTGTGAACTTTAACAGACTGTCAAAACTAATGTGGTTTTCAGTATTGATCTTTATCATTCATTTTACGATATTGTATTTCTTACTTGATGCTGCGATTTAATGATGATACTAGGAGTACTTTTATTAAGAGTATAACAGATACATAAATGAAACAATTTCAATCAGCCTTTAAACCACTCTTATGTATCACTTGCGTACTAGGTACCATACATATGTACATATGCATCGCATCATTTACTTCCCATCATTACCATTCTTCTTACAATTGTTCTAAAGGAAAAAATATATAATAGTTATATGCTAAGGCAAAAATATTGAATTTACTGTAAATGTTATGGCTTAATTTATTTTGTACTTGATTTAATGACTTTTTAGCAAAATTCTTGGACATTTGTATTCGTATCAACTCAAGTGACTGCGAACAAAAACTATTACAAACTTGTTAAAAAATTATACTTTCTTTTAAACCTTTTGTGTAATGTCATATTTTGCTTGTGTTGTATAGGTGCTACTTATCGTATGTTGTAACTTGTAAGTATGACAGATTTTATGTCTTACTTAATTTTGAAGGAAGGAACAGGAACAAAGGCTAAAGACATAAAGAGAAATATCAAACAAAAAGACAATAATTGTGTTTTATGTGTTTTTAAAAGTTCGTAACATATTTCAAGCAGTTACCCATATGCTAAACCTGCATAATAATAGTACTCAATAAAGTTCGGAAATCCAAATTTACTGACTTTAAAGTTAAGAGTTACAAGAGCTCAAAGACTGGACTTACATATATTATGGTTTCTTACCTTGTTTACAGGGGGAAGAAATGAAGCATGTTTTAATGACAAGATAAGTCAAGCAGGCAGTAATCATTTCACAAATGAGCATCCTTTCTCAATGTCATTGTCAAATGTCTTCGGTCACAGCAGTAGGTATCATCATAAATGTCCACTCGTCTAGAAGAGAGCAGGGAACTCAAAAGTAAAGGAGTCGCGTCACATCAGAGTATCATCTTCGTCATTATTATCATCATATATGAATGGTGATAGTTTTTTGAAGAAAATATGACATATCGCAATGTAGACGTAAAGCGTCATCCTTTAAAGTAGATCTATATATCATTTCTAAAAATGCAAAGAACAACCTTATAATTTTGTGCACGTACTCTCTCAAACTCAATAATAATTCACAAACATAAATAATCATTTCTTTTCAGTTTAGAGTTTGCTGGGCGATGGATTGATGGTAATAATAGCAAAACAATGTGGATGGCAATTGCATGGGAATTATTACTTTTTGACTGTTCAATATTCGATAGCCAGTACATAAAATGTGTATCTCCATTCTGTGGCATGGATAATATGCCACTGTTATATTCAATGAATATTGTAATATGTATATTTAAATGATTTAAGTTAAGATTCATCTTTGTCTTGTCAATGTCCAA
>JAQFXM010003113.1:0-21519 GCA_034693345.1 Entomobrya multifasciata | reverse complement strand
TTAATTATGTGCTCGTAAATTTGATAAGTTTCTTATACCAAGAGATATTCGGTCTGGTGTGAGAGAGTTTTAGTTGTTGCATCATACGCAAAACATTTAAGTTTATATAAAAGTATTTTTGTGTACTTAGAAGAATGTATTCTATAATACACGGTGGGGACATAAATTGGCTTAAAACATTGTGTTGGTGAGAACACATTTAAATTTTTTGTTTTATGTATACTTTGTGTAAACAGTTGACACAACAGTTAGTTAATGTTAAAGTCGTTCTAATTTGTGCGAATAAGTTACGTCCAAATCATAGTATATTATTAAAGGAACCTAAATACAAATGTACTGTATTGGTTAAAAGAATGCTTGCAAACTAACTAAAGAAATATTTGCCAATTTGCATGTGAAATGTTTCATAACTTTTTAAAACAATGTCAAGTTTTTCATGAGTTACGACTTATCTAGAAAAAACGTAATTTACCAGTAAAAATTATAAAGGTCTCGAATGCACAAATATGCCAAAAAATGAATTGAAAACTGTAATTTGATCACGACAATACAAATTTTTATTATATTTTAAATTTGCAAATTTTATTGATTCAAGCAAATTTAAGGTTTACCCTAGTTTCAAAAATATTACTGAATTGAATACATATTTGTTACGATCATTATTTATTTTAAACTGAGTACATTTGAAATATATATTTTTATGTGTACTTGTTAACGTAATGCAAAAAATGCTTCAACTTGTCAAATTTCAATGAGAATTTAAATAAACGGTTTAAAAAAATTAAGTTTTCTTGCTTTAGTTTTTATTTCCGTATTTTGTCAAATTACCAATTAAATTAGGCTATAACTTGTCGAAAGGAATATGTCCCGCACTTTACTTTTCTTCAATGTTAAAAGTAGAAAATTGTTGTCAGTTTACTATAATTTACACATCATAATTAATAATAAATGACATGTAACACACATCATCATCCCACCATATTTTGATTTGGTATTGTCGCCAAAAAACAAATTGAGCAACCTAACCAAAAACTAAATCTCAAAAAATTATAAATCCAACTATCACCAAAAATACAAATCCCCATTCAATTTTAATGCACAATAATTTTCACCTATAAATTTTATATCATCTAACTTTTTCTTTATTACAAAATTATTTTAATTTATTTACTTAAATTGCGAGTAATGTAAGTAGCCATTTCTCAATAATTTTCTACATTTCAGTACCATACATATAACTTAAATTCTACAATTGTCCACTGTGTTGTATGAAAGGAGAGAAAGTTAGCACTCCCCTCGACGAGCTCGGACAACATTCGACTGATCATGTACGCACAACACTGGTGACTATATTTTTTAATTGCTCAATTAAAACCCAAAACTAATTAATTACCAAAAAAATAATTTTTTTCAAGTTTCATTTTTTTCAAAATATACAATAATTTAAGACCCAGCATAAATACAAAATACATACATAAATTCCCACATATTGGTTGGGGGGAAGGTGAAGTTTTCATGTGAGGAGAGGAGTAGACCGTTCATTTGTGTGGTTTGTGACAAGGGATTTGAGACTGGTGAACATTTGAATGCACATAATAAGAGGTATGCTCATTATAAGAATAGTGTCAAGTTTATGAGGATTTCAGAGTGGGATGCTGATAATGATGAAGGCGGGAGTGGATGTGGGGAAGGAGAAAGCCTTCTGAAATTTGTAAAAGAAAATTTATATTGATTTTGTAACTTTTTTATAAATAAATTGTGGATTATAAAAATTTCCTTCATTACACTATGTTATTTTTAATTCATTATTTGTGCAGGTGTTCATAAAAAGAGGCATGTCAAGACATGAAAAATACACGAAGATGAATTTGTACTTGTGACAATTTTTTACAGAGTTTGACCCCTGTTGACACCGTTAGTCGGATTATTACTGACAGTTCTCCGACAATAGTTAATTTACTTTGAACCCTGCATCGAAAAAAAACGATTAGAATTTTTCCTTCTTTATTATCCAGTCTTCCTTGGTACAACACCAAGAAAAAACTTGTTTCCGATCTAGCTGTATGCCTTCCAAATTTGCTTTCACCTCAATTCTCTTTAAACTTTAAAAATCATCCAATTATTCGAACTGAGCATCTTCCCTTCAAAACCTACAAGTTAAGTAATATTAAATCTCTTAAAATTCTAAAATTTATCGTTGAAATATTATGATAATCATTACAAATCAAATGATTTGATATGGGTTCAGGAAAGTTATCAATTTGAAGTGTCTCCAGGTATTTAGACTTGAGAAATGGATACCTACTGACCAAAGTTGATTTCGAAATCCTCCCACTTTTTGAGGAAGCCAAAAAGGGTTATAATTATTTATCAAATTTGTATATTTTATTCTACCCTGTAGAATTGTTTAGTTACTTATAATACAAAATACAGCTATATTTTGTCAACAAGCTATTCCGTAACATTAATTTTTAAAGCATTACTAAGAAAAATACTTTTAAAATGTAATAATGGTGCATGGCAATTCATTTTGGTTTGCGGGAGATGTTTTTGTTTTATGTTATAGGAAATCAGACGATCTTAAAAGCTTGTTTTACGTTTGATAAATAAAAATATTTACCAACTTGTTGCTGTCAGAAAAAAATCTGCTTAAGCAACTCAAAATGCATAAGCTCTCCTTTAAAAACGATGCTGGGTCTGTGTAGGGATAATGTGCTTTAAAGAAAGCTTCCCTTTGCCTTACTGAAAAGCTCCAGTACTGGACCGAGCCTCAAATATGCATACGACATTCACAATTACTTATGAATGAAAAACCTGCGTTACGATTCTGCATGGTAAGGTAGTCTAAATTATTAGTGTGAATAGTTTGGAGGAATAAAATATTTTTTTTGGGTTTTCAGAGTTCTATGTGTATCAATAAGAAAGCTTGGCTAGATTTTCTAACGGACACAATTTGTGACAAGGAAATGCGTGTGCTTTATAACAATAGTTTATTACCCACAGTATTGTACACATACCAAAAAAAGTATACGTATTCTCAATTCCTGAAACATTCGAGAGCTTTACATGAACTAGCATGCTTTGCTGCTTGTACACACAAAATTTACATGTATTCATAGTCAAGTAGATTTGATAGCACGTGTAATATGGTAGCTTGGGTTTGGTACCTTTTTTTGCTGCATGCTGGCAATGTTTCTCGGTAAGGTGAGGACTTGTGCTGTATGAAAGTTATGGAGACGTGTAATTACATTTGCGGTTAGACAAAATTATTTTAAGAAATAAGGAAGCGTGGCTTTATTTTCCAACGGACTCTAAAGAAAAATGCAGAGCTTGGCTTGGGCATTTCTCTGGTTAGCTTCAGTCGTGCAATAAAGCTGCTTAAGAGTAGTGTGATGGCTTTTATTGCTGTGGCATTTTTCCTAAAGAATTTTTAACAGGCCAACTATGGAATTTTATCAAATTCTTTAATAAAAGAAATAATCCTGCCTAAAAATAATTTCAGCTTACGTTTTTATTTTAAACGCAAGGAAATCCAGAAATTACGAGTTTTCCTCGTAAGAAGCAGTTTGAAAAATTGACCAAAACATGCAGGTTATTTTAATTATTTATTAAATATGAATTAGTAAACACATTCTTTCGTGACAGTGTTTACCAAAAGCTCCTTTGACTTGTTTCCAAAAAGTAGTCAAAGTCAAAGTTTTTAGATTACTTTACTATATACAACAAACTTGTTCTGTTTTATAGGTTTCTTTTAAGGTTCTTGGGGATCTGAACCAACCGAGAATGAATTTATTAAGAAACGTTACACGAGGAAGAACATATCAAATTAAGGTAATAAAAATAAATAGTCATAAAATGGCATAACGTTTTAACCAAAGGTTGGAAAAATTACAGGACAAAATTGTTATCTAATAAAATATTCTTATTTGGTGTAGGAATCATTCGTTTCCAAACGACTGGATTTTCTAAAGGACAACATTTGTAACCCGTGATTTTCATGACTGGATTACAAAATAGTTTGGCAACAGAATAGAGGGGGAAAAATAAGCGATGGGCTAATGTCAATGTTAGTAGCAGGTGTAACTGCATTATCAACACAGAGTCTAATTTTAATTTTAGTTGTTTAGTCAAGTAATAAGGGTTATATTTTAAGTGTTTTTAAAGTTAATCCTTAACTAATATTTAGGTAATGATAAGTCGGCATTTACAATCGCGCACAAATATTTTACTTGGTCTTTTGTTAACAATTTATTGGTTGTCTTACATCAGCTCTAGCTTTTTTGGACGATTGACCCATAAAATAGCGAGTTTCAGATCAACATCTGTACAAAAAATTTCAATCAGCTATCATGAAAAATAGAACAATTATTTGAAAGAAAAGAAAGGTAGGATTAACAATAAAAAGTGTGAAGTTGTCGTAGTGAACTACAATGTTTGACACAAGTTTGCTGTTAAGGTATCTCAGCATATTGTTTTATTTTTTTAAACTACATACTTATTTCACCAAAGACCAATTTACTTTTTGTAAAGTCTTTGAATGAGATTGTCATTAAACCATGTTATTAATATTAGTATATTATTAATGGACAACTAAATACAAATGTAGCGTATTGGTTACAAGAAAACTTGCAAGCTGGCTAAGGAATTAGTTGAGTTTCGCTAGAAATATATTTGGGTTTTTCACATGTGAAATGATTCACAACTATTAAGAAAGATTTCAAGGTTTTCATGAAATACGACTTTCATCTAGACACAATGTAGCTTGTTAGTTAAAAGGATAAATTGCTAGGACGCATTAATATGCTAATTATTGGATAGAAAATTATAAGTTGATCACGTAAAAACTTATTTTGATAATATTTTAAATTTGCAAATTTTATTGAATTAGGAAAATTTAATGGTTACCCCAATTTAAAAAATTGAACACACATTTGTTACGATCATTATTTAGTTTAAACTGAGCACATTTAAAACATCTATTTTTATAAGAAATCGTAAACTTTATGTACAAATGCTTCAATTTGTCAAATTTCAATGGAGTTGTTATAGTGGGCCACAATGTTTGCTACAAGTTTGCTGTTAATGTATCTCAGCAATTTGATTTATTATTTTATACTATAGATATAACCAATGACCAATTTACATTTTTTAAGTCTTTGAAAGATATTGTTCTTCTGTGTTCAGGATTTCTGATTTGAATATTCGGTTAATTAATAGCGTTTTGGCTTCAAAGTCATACATGTTAAATTGCAAACATAAAATTTAAATATTTTGTTGATAATTTTGTCGTAAACTTTTTGTTTTGCTTATATCAAGTAATATTTGGCGTAGTGTGAGAGAATTAAAGCTGTTCCATATTGTACAACAAATTTGCGTTTAAATGAAAAAGGATATACTTAGAAATACAAATGAGCTGTATTTGTAAAGGGAGACTGTACCAATAACCAAAGACCCAATTTTTAAATGTCGTTGATAAAACCTCTCTATTCAAAAATAGTTGGGTAATTATGACAAAAATATCAAAACATCAGTTGGCACGCCTTTTCTTTTTCAGGGATAAATTTGCAAGGTTGAAAATTTGAAAGAAAGGTTGCAAGTCAATTAAAGTTGAACTCTAGAATATCGTAAAAAATATTTCTGTAGTCTTAATGGTTAATTTATTATTACCATTATGAATAATTTCAAGTGCTAGGCAAATTATAACTTATAACTAGAAAAAATATGGCTTACTAGTAAAAAGGCTGAAGTGCCAAAACGAATTCAGAATTATAAATTAGTTGCTAACACAGTTGAAAATAAGATTTACTCTCAATATATCTTAGCTGCCAATATTTGGTAGCATAGTTAACTAATTTAGTTTGCATTGCAAGATGCAATGTTTGCTCTCAGTTTACTGAAATGGTATCTCATAAGCTGTTTTATTCTAAAAGTTTGATACAAATTTGCTGTTAAGGTATCTCAGCAATTTGTTCTATTCTTTTAAAATATAGTTATGACCGATGACCAATTTACTTTTTGTATAGTTTTAGAATGATAATATCTCGATTGATATGATTTCGTGCCTCGTCGGTTAATTAATAGCATTTTGGCTTCAACGTCATGTCTGTTAAACCAAAACCAAATTATATGGATGCTCTGTACATAATTTTCTCGTAAATCAAATGTGTTTCTTAAATCAACAAATATTCAGCTCAGTGTGAGAGAATTTAAGTTGCTCCATAATCCGCAAAAAAATTGCGTTTATGTAAAACTACTTTTTTATACTTAAAAATACAAATGTACTGTACTTGTAAGAGGAAAATTTGCCAATGAACTGAGACTCAAATGTCACATGTCGTTGATAAAACCTGTAAACATAAGTTAGCATCTCGGTTAATTTTCTTGTGCAGCGATCGATTTACTTTTCATGCCAATCAGTTTAGAATGCTATGCCAAGTAATTTTAGATCATTATCCGTAGCAAAAATTAAAATCAGCTAGAAAAAACTATTGTTGATAGAAAAATACGATGAAAAATAGAACAATAATTTGGAAGAAAAGAAAGTCAAAACTGGCAATAAAAAGTCTGAATTTTTTGTAATGTATTACAATTTTTGATATAAGTTGGCTGCTAAGGTATCTCAGTAATTTTTTCTATTATTTTAAACAATATATACCACCCATGACCGACTTACTTTTTCTATAGTCTTTGAGTGATAATAATGTCTGACTGGCAAATTGTAATTGTAATAGGATTTTTCAGACACAAAACTAAGTACAAATAAAAAGACCGGTAAATTGAAAAAAAAAAATTCAATTTTTCCAGGAATGTGATATAAGCATCTGCAATCATGGCCATCTGCTATTGTTAACCAATCTTATCTCCATACACTTATTTTTTTTGCAAAAAAGTGTTTTAAAATAGTAAGTATGGGGAAATTAGCTCAAAACATTTTGTTGGGAAGAGCAAATTGGCATTTATGGTTTTATGTATATTTTGTGTAATTAGTTAAGCATTGTTAAAGTCGTTCTAATTTATGCGAATATGCTACGTCCAAATAGTAGTGTACTATTAATGCACAACTAAATACAAATGTAACGTTTTGGTAAAAGAAAGCTTGCACGCTAACTCAAGAAATAATTGACATTTTCGAAAAAAAGTATTTGGGTAATCTTTTTGTATCGTTTTAGAATGATAATCCCATTTCACCAATATTGTTGAAGTTAATAAGTTGGTTCACTAATAGCATTATGGCTTCAAAGTCATACATGTTAAACCATAAACTCAAAATTTGAATGCTGTGTTGATAATTTTCTCGTAAATTTTATATTTTGATTATATGGAGAAATATTCGGCGTGGTGTGAGAGAAATAAGTTGTTCCATCATGCGCAACAAATTTGCATTTAAAAAAATTTGTATGTTTAGAAATACAAATGTGCTGTATTTGTAACAGGAAAACGCGCCATTGAACTGAGACCCAACTTTCAAATATCGTTTATAAAACATGTCAAAAATAATTAGTTAAATTACAACAAAAATACCAAATACCTACCTAAACATCAGTTAGCACTTCTGTTAGTTTTCGTATTCGGTGAAAAATTTAAACTTAAACTCAACTAGTTCGGAATCCAATACAGTTTTAAGTTCAAACTTGTCTATTTTGTTTTATGCTTTTTTGTTTTGACAGTTAACATAACAGTTAAGCATTGGTAAGGTCGTTCTCATTCATCCGAATAAGTTAAGTCCAAATAATATCATAGTAATAATGCAAAACGAAATACAAATGTACTGCGTTGCAAGCTAACTAAAGAAGTAATTGACAATTTCGCAAAAAAATACTTGGGTAATTTACATGTTAGAAATTTCATGTTTTCCATGAATTACTGCTTTTATCTAGAAACAATGTAGGTTACTAGTAAAAAGGGTAAATTGCTATAATGCTTAAATATGATCAATAATGGGTAAAAACTATAAATTGATCACGACAAAACTAATTTTGTTATTATTTTAAACTTAATTGACTGTCTGTTGTTAACTTTGTGTAAAATAGCTTCATGTTATCAAAAGTTAAACAGAATTTAAATGGTTTCATAACAAATTATATGTTCCTGGGTCAAATTTATATTGTGGTAATTCGTCAAGTTAGCAATTAAATCAGTTTAAAATTCGTCAAAAGGAATATATCCCATGTTTTACTTGGTCTAATGTTTACAGTATGTAATTATAATCAGTTTACTATAATTACCAAAAAAATGAATCCGGGCTGAGTTGAAAGAGGAACAAATTTAATGCACTGAAATTCTCATCATCATCAAAATTGTTACACAAAAGTGTATCCAATCCTAAATTCATTAAACATCAATTAAATACCACGTAACATACATACATTATCATCCCACATATTTTTTAATTGATCTTGGCGCAAAAAACTGAATTACCTAGCCATAAGAAAGTTTCAAAAAATCTCTAAAAATCTAAATATCACCAATAATACGAATTCATTCTTCAACTTTAATGCATAATAATTTTCACCAACACATTTTCATTATGGGATGAGGCGGCAAGCTTATCTTCGACCAAAGTGAAAATTGAAGTAGATCTTTTCCCAGATGAGGAACCATTTCATGATAATTTAGGTGATAACCAAGACGACAACAGGGAGCCTTCACCCGAACTAATCAAAGCTATAAAATCTCCACGAAACAGGAGAACCCGCCCAAGCACAGCATTCCAAACTCAAGACCAAAATATGCAGCGGCAAATTAAAAGAAGGCAATTCAAGTTAAAAGTTAAGATATGGAGAGAATACAAGGATGAAATTAAAAATAAGCGACAATTTGTTATGATGAGGGGATGATGATGAGTATTCTTTGTAGTTTTTGTGCAGGAGGCTATTTTAGAGGGACGGATCTGAGGAGCTACGAGATCTTGTATTGGAATAGGGAAAAATTGTATTTTTATGTGAAATTTGTGGGAAGGGATTTGCATCGGAGGGTTATGTTCATTAATTACCATAGGAAATATATGAATTTTGGGAGTTTTAATACGTGCTATGACGTGCTATAATATAAAGTTTTTACATTGTCACTAAGTTAGTCACTTACTAATTATATCAGGTGTCCATTTGTCAAATAAATATATCTCATGTTTTACTATCTCTTAAGTTTGAAGTACATAATTATAGTCAGTTTACTATGCTTACCAATCAAATGACTGCGCGTTGAGTTGAATGACAAATGAATTTAATGTACTAAAATCATCATCAAAATTGTTACAAAAAAGTGTATCCAATCCAAAAAATTACACATCAAATAACTACTACGTAACGTATATCATCATCCCACCTATTTTCGATTTGCTCTTGGTGCAAACAAACCTTACCACAAAGAATTTCTCTAAAATCTCTAAAAATCTAAATATCACCCACTATACGAATTCACACTTAAAATTGAATGCATAATAATTCCTGCCAATATGTTTTGATTAAAAGAATACAAGGAAACCATAAAATGTGTCCACAACTGTAATATAACCAGTCTTAAAAATACTTAAATAAAAATATAGATTTAATTATCTAAATCAAATATTTTTTTCAGATTGACCCCATTTTGGAAGGAAACCACGCGATGAAAAAATTATTGGATGAAGAAGTCGCGAGTTTATCTAAGTTAAAATTGAAGTGGATTTTTCAACAGATAAAATACTATTTCATGATAATCTTGCTAACGACCACGACGACAACTGAGAACCTTCACAGAAACCAGTCCAAGCGATAAGATCTCCAGGGAAAAGGAAAACCCGCCCACACACAGCGGGTATATATGTTTACTATCATAAGAAATGTAAGCCTTTTGGTAGTTTTATAAATAAAACAAAGAAGAATGGGCCAAAAAAGAAAGATGAAATGTTCTGAGCTTTGTTAATAGTTAGCACATGCTCAATTCTATAACATATTTTGAAATTTATATATGAAAAGTTTTTATATGGAATCAAATTATAATTAAATGCATTGAAAAAATATGGTAAATTATGAAGAATGTGTAGTAAACAAATTTTCGAATTTATTAAATTTCTTGGAATAAATTATTATTAGTATCGAAATAACCATACAACTTAATTTAAGCATGTACAAAATGGCAACTTGAAAGATGTAAATAAATTTCTACATTATGTTATTTTCGTAACAAATTTAGAATATTTTTTACTAGGTTAATTGATTTTTTCCTTAAACGCATTACAATAGAAGCAAATGTTGTACAAACCAACATTTAATAAATTAAGAACTAAATCATGTACACAATTATTACGAAGTCTTTAAAAAACTTACTATTCATTTACATTGTGAAATTAGTATGCGTTCAAAGTAGCACATTGACAAAGTGAATTTTAAAGTGCGACGTATTTTCCAAATATTTAGGCTTTGCTAGACCCACATAATCAACAAACATATTATAATAATAGTAAATCTAGTAGCTTATTAAAACATCCGTTACTTTATAAGAGCTCTTTAAATTTGCAAATGCAAATACTAAAATACTAGTGAAAAATATTTTATTTCAGAAGGCAACTTTCGACAAATTTATTTTTGTACTGCCTAGTTTTTATAAAGTTTAGATATGACTGCATTTTTTCCCGAAATTTCATCAACCAATCTTAACCAAAAGCGCTATCAACAAATGGATGGAAAGTCATTACCTGTCTTTAAAATATAATAACTAAAATACTTAATAAAATCAATGGATGAAGAACATATAATAACTCAGGTTTAGTTTAGTTTATTTTTTTTACTTTTTCCTTTAATTTATGTCAACAATTTTTATTGCATCGAAAATTAAATCTAAACTTAGTTCATAAACCTCGATGTGACTTAATTATTGGTTAAACATCGATAAACTGAATTTGTAGTATTATGCTCTCTTCATTATATGTAAAACTAACGGTACACTAAATAAAATGATTTCGGATTGCATATTAAGCTGTGTAGATTTGTTGTAATGAAAACAAAATATAACATTTTGAAAGTTCTATCTAAAAATCCAAAGGAGCTGTTAATGAGTTTTTGTTGGCGATTATGTTCCTTTACTTGTTTAATAAAGTAAATTGTAAAGTTTTCAAACTAAAATATGCTCCTGTTGGCAACTAACTCATCGGTTATCAAAATACATGATCTGATATCACGATAAATAATTTTTCAAACTTAAAATTCAACATTCTTGGAACACATTTGAGTCTCATTAGTTCGGGAATTTTCAAATCTTGAAACAGAACAGAATGATTGTACTTTTTTGGAACAAACATACATTTGTTAAGTTATCGATAAACATGTCTGCCGCGTTGTTTTAATATTCTAAGATTATTAAATTGTTCGTGTTTGGACAAAAATGCTGTTCATAATTCTCAATATTTTAATAAAATCTGGAATCATATTTAAATAATTCTATAAATATTACTCCATTAAATTACAATTGGTTAAAACATTTGAAGCGGGATATTTGCTCCCATGTATTTGACAAACAAATAAAAACATGTCAGAAGCAAAAACCCCAAATTCAATTGTTTATAAGGAAACTCATCACTGGTCATTCAAAAGTTAAAACCGGTCAATCAACTACTAGCACGTATAAATTCAAGTTTACTTACAATTATTTTATAAAAAGTGCAACGGTAAAAAACAAAAGCACGACCCAATCAGAAGATGTATATGTTCTATTATGTAAAAGAAAGTTTTTTCTCTATTTCACATTAACTTTAAACTAATTATTACAGACAAATATCACCTGCATTAAAAACAAACTTTTAAAGTGTTTCATAAAAATTTTGGTTTGTTTTTAACAAAATTTACCACGTAATAACATCTATAGAAATTTTAACTTCAGGTCAAAGATGAAAATCATATATGACCAAAAAATTAAAACTTCTTAAAAAAATTAATACTAACACGATGGATATTAATGTTTAATGCATCGTCTATTTTTGTATCCGGAAATAAAATATATTAAATATTTAACGGAAAGATCTGTTGGCTAAGCGAAACGCACATTTGTTCCACTTTGTGTATCGACATGTCTTAATTATTTTTAAACTGAAAATGGTATCTGAATCTAACAACTTACAAATGATTGGTCAAAATCTAAATTTAAAATTCATATTATTGATTAAACCACGACAACAAATGTTATGGGTAAAAATTCTGTCAATCGTGATTCGGATAAGTAAGGTATCAGTTATTAAATTACGATTCAATACTTCTCAAACTTAATATTAAAATACTAAAACAACAATATCCGATATTAAAAGCATCGTTTCTATAACCAAAAAATTGTTCTGGTTTGCTTTTACTTGTTTTCCTAAATTTTATCCGCAAAAAACATAAACAGATGAATAAAATCATGCCAGTTTCGATTCAGTACAATCAAACAGTTAAAAAAATTCACCTGCTGCTTTTTCTTTCATATGTTTTTGTACTTAAACTTTCAACTCAATATGTTCTTGCCTTTTGTATTAAAGATTCATTTCAGCGAAGCAAAAATCATCTTAAAATTAACTAATTCTGGCGAAATTGTACTTAATTCTCAGTAATTAATTAACTTCAATGTGTATTTGAAAATCTACAAATAAATACAACTTTTGTAGAAAAGATAATTAAATACGCAGGTAAAAACTTACATTGTTAACTTTATGCACAGTTAAGTATGAATCTCTACCCAAGTCTACGTTATATATTATCCTTCCAAAATCGCAGTATTTGTAAAACTGAATCAACAAATTGTGAAACAGAATAAGCAAAACTAAAAGCATTCTATCAAACTAACAAAACCAGAGATGATTGGAATCTTTTTTATACGTTTATGAAGTAAAACCAATAATATTGTTTAAAAAATGAACATAAATTCTATTTAAATTTGGGTTGGCTTGTTTTCCTAAGCAAGATTTACTACATTAAGCTTGTCGAGCACATTAGAATTGTTTTGAACATCTGATTTGAGGTTATATGACAACGTCTAAAAATACTGTTCAAGAAAAAACCGTGTGTAAAATTTCGATTTAGTTTAAGCATATAATAAGCACGTGTCAATATAATTTTAGAAATATTGACGAAGTTTTTCAACATTTGCAAATCTTTAACCAGTAAAATTTTACAATAAAAGTCAGCTCCGTTATCATGCAAAGAATTCGACGAAATTTTTTGACTAAATGTGGAAACATTTTTATAATTAAACCTGTAAATTATTACTACAAATATGCCTTCCCTGCATTTTTTTGCAGCAATGTTTCATTCGGCGAAAATACTTGTCCCTACAAATAGATTAATTTCAGAAGTAATCATTAATTTGTAAATTTTTGTTGGCAAGTGCAAATACAATTTACACGTGCTTATATTCCACGAATATCCATAAACTATGCACCTCAAATTTTTTGTGAGCTTTTAACAAACGCAATCCTCATTTACGTTTTCTGAATGTGTCTAAATTTTCGTTCGTAGTAAATTGAAGACATTTTTAAAGTTTCATTTGAACCTTGTTCACGAATATAGATAAAACACAATTCGGTTCAAATATTTACATCACATTATGATAACATTATGTTTAGCTACTTAAACACGATTACTTCTTAAAAACCCCGTGTATGCAATTCATTGTTGAGATTCATACGTTTTCAAACCTTTACTGTGGTATTTGCTACTGGGATATGATCACGTAAATACATTACAACGTTCCCACTCAAATGTTGGCACGATATGAAATTTCCATCCACAATTAGAGCATTATAAAGTTTTCCACATCGTCAAAATGTAACACGGAATTGAAATTCTACACTTCTTTGAAATTACAAAAAACTTTAACAAATGAGTTTGAATAAACATATTTGTTTTCAAATAAATCATTTTCTTAGTTATCGGATTATCATGTACTAAAAGTTGGATTTAAATCTTCACGTGAAAACAAGTAATAAACTAAACTATTGGACAATTGACCATTGTGGTATGGTCTATTCTAACTTCGGAATGCATACAAAATATAAAAACAAAAACATTATTAGAAGAATAGCCAAATGAATCCACTAGCAAAATAAAAATATTTTAGTTCGATTTTGCAATATTCGCAATAATATCATCGATAGCTTAAAATAGAATAACAAGCGCGCATTGTCTTAAATGAATGTGCCTTTGTAATTCTTGATCTCTCATGAGATGTTTTCTGAGATTTGTTTGGCAGAATGATGCCAGTATGGTACAAAGTTTTCATGGATGACCTCTGAGGATATCAAAATCCTAATATTTTTAGTGATTTGAAAATAAATTATAAAATAGAAAGTAAGCACACGCACCTCACACCCGTGCTTATTTTCCACATCTCAACTATTTTAAAACTTTACAAACAATGCAAGCGATACGGAACTTAAAATTTCGCTGTATTTGCACAATAATTTTTCAAAAAAGTTAACAATTCCGTTATTCCGAATTTTTGATGAAATATGATTTTTTATCAAACCAAATGCTACACTTATTTAGCATGTTGAATAATTCATAATATTGAAAAACTAATGGCTAGCGAAATTCCATGCTAGTATTCCACTCAGCTTTGTATCAAATAGAAACTAGCCCTAAAATAAGGTTTTCACTTTCATGACAAGAATGTGTGAAACTTTTGCAACGAAAATTATGTTGATGTGTATGACATAATGTCATTACTCATTACTACTATAATTTTTAGAATATGAAATAGCATACTCATTTTTGCAGACCCGTATGATTTAATGGCACCAAATGATTTTGGTCAGGCATTAAATTACCACCTAAGCCGTTCCTTTTTTCTTGACTTGTTTATCAGTGATTTGGGACGACTTCACGATGGTCAACGTTTCCCGGAAAGCTGCAATTTCTACAGTTGTGGTGTTGGATAGTTGTTCTTCTGTAAATTTGCTGCAAAAAACAAGTTCATAACTGTTATAATCATTCATAAATCTCAAACAGTTACATGTTAAAGCAAAATTTATATAATAAAAGTTCTTACCGTATCGTAATTTTTTGGATACCCAAATCGGTACCATGACGCCTTTACTCGGTCATAAACCATATCAATTCGGCACGCTGTTTCCCAAAGCTAAAAAGAAGCAAATAGTGTAAAAATTTCACTCAATGCTCTATTAGTTCGAAAACGGCCTAAAACTAAAACTGCATTAAACTTCTACGTGTTAGCTCCCAAACCCTACTTTAAACATTTATTTGACGCCATTTTCAGATCAAAATTGTATGATGCACGGTTTGACTCTGTACGTTTCGGCAAAAATAGTAATATATTTACGAAATGGGAACTTTTCACTTACTTTTTATTATTAAATCAAATATTTCGAATGCTAACAATTCACGCAGAAATGAACTACATTGCTTCTGCTAGAATTCCGCTCAGTCCTTTAAAACTTGTATTGCTAAAGAATTTTTCAGATTTACGAGAAAGTGCTAACAAGTTTGGAAAAATATTTTTAAATCTTTTCAAATAGTCAAATAGCTAGTTCAAAGTTCAAATTTTCAATAGCTAGAATTCTACACACAACACCACACACAGCAACTTCCCTCGAGGAAACTTTTCTAAAGACTGAATGAGAATCTGATGCGATAGTAAAAGAATAAACTTGTCAAAAACGACACTATACACTATAGGACATGGTATTATGGACGAGAATGGTTCATGATAGTATCCCAATATAAGAAATTAATCGTATTAAATTTTTTGGAACAATCAAATATTCAGCTTAGCCTGTTCATATTTTTATACAAGTTATGTGTTAAGTAATTTTTCGAGAAGAAAACGAATGACATTTATAAGTCTATTACATGGACGTTCTTGTATACATGTAAATACATAAGTACACATGAATGAGTCACATGCACTGCATTTGTTTCATAAAAATGCATGAATCAGTGCATATACCTGCACCACTACAAAGCATTGGGCCTCGTGTACAGTTAAGAATATTCGCCTAAAATTACCTCCTTCCAGATTATTGTACTTGAATTATCTAGTTTAAAATAAATATCATTTGACAGCAAAAGTCCACACACTGCTTATTGGGACCATAGTGTCTGTATGTGTATGTGTACTTAACATATTATGTGTTTGTGCAAACTTTCGTTATAGCACTTATGTGTTTACTATTTTTGAAAAGAAATCTTAAATATGTATTTACTCTTATCGTCCTAGGAAAACACATACTTGAAATATACTTGAAAGGATGAATCAGCCTTAACCTCATTACAACTGGTAGCATAACATCTCTGTATAGGTTTTAAAGATAGCAATTTAGAAAGGAAAAAATACACACTTTGTGTACATACATAAGTATATCTGTCAAGCAAAAAAAATACCACATATTTTAACCGATATCACTGGCATCACCAACGCATTATAAATGTTCATTTGTTGGATGCATTAGAAAAACTCTCTATTCAACCATTCATTAAATACTCTATAAAATGCCTTCATCGAATACGAAAATTTTAATGTTTTAGATTAGGAGTAAGAGGTTTGAAAGATAATCAATTTATATTCGCGGCTCTTTGTTCTTTTAGTAGTCATGCACTAATAAAACATAATTGAATTATAAGGCATTCAACGAAACGTAGCAAGTTGTCATAAGGTATGGTGACTCAAAATGCAGAATATTGATTGATAAAGTTATCACAGTTATCATTAAGCATACCCTACAATATCAGTCATGCCCTTTGCACTTCCGAATCAATACAAGTAATGTTCTACTGTCTTTCAAAGTATGTACTAAATCTAATGTCATCAACACATGCAAGTCATTTAATGAAACATCCAAGATAAATATTTAACATGCAAAGTAAACTGTATGAAAAATAACGGTGGCTGCTATTATGAAATTGTACACAAGTCCATATGAATGAGTCATAATAAACTGCATTTATGTATATCATCAACATGCATAATCAATTCATATGAATCCACCAACACAAAATACTAGGCCTTATGTTAAGAATATTAGTCGAAAATAACACTTTTCAGGTTATTATACTTGAACTATTTAGTTTAAAAGAACTATCATTTGACAGCAAAAATCCACACATTGGTTATTAGAACAATATTGTTCTTGTATTTTATGTGTACTTAACATATTATGTGTTTGTGCAAACTTTCGTTATAGTGCTTATGCGTTTACTATTTTTTGAAAGGAAGTCTTTTTGTTAACTTTAACATGTATTAAGATCATTGTTGTTGGAAAAGTACAAACATATTTGAAAGGGTAAACAAATTTTAACTCCACTACACTGTGTAGCGACACTTCTGTATATGCTCTAAAAATACATTAAGAAAGGAAAAATACAAGCTTTTTATACATAGATGTTTGAACAATAATAATACATACTTTAACTGATATCACTAGCAACACTATTGCATAATAAATGTTCATTGTTTGTTGGAAGTAGGAAAACTACTTATCTATTTAAACCATGCAGTAAAATACTGCATCAAATGCTATTATTGAAAAGGGCACCTATACTGTTTTAGGTTATGAGTCAGAGTCAGCTACTCGTTCCAATGCAGTATTTTGTTCTTTATGTGGTGTTGTACAAATAAAACCTAGTTGAATTCGTTCAAGTCATTTTACGAAACGTAAGAATTTTAAGATAAGATATGATGTCTCAGATTATAAAATAAGATAAAGTTATCATTAAGCATACCCAATACTATCAAGTCCTTTCCACTTCTAAATCAATACAAGCACTTTTCTACCGTCACGTTCAAAGTATGTTAGAAACCTAATGCAACCAATGAATGCAAGTAATTTTACGAAACATCTGGGATAAATATTTAACAAGCAAAGTAAACTCTATGAAAATTACGGTGACTAGTATTATCTAAATATGTTGACCACTGTAAATTTGTAAACTATATTGGTTTAAGCAAAAAATTGAAATGGTTATCATTATCATTACTAAGAAGGGTTATCCTAATTAAAAAGAGATTGTTAAATACACATTTGTTACAATCATTATTAATTTTTAACTGAATACTTTATACATCTATTTGTAGTGTACTTGTTAACTTTATGTAAAAAATAATTCAAGTTGCCAAATTTCAATGAGAATTTCAATGGCTAAATAACAACTAAAGTTTGCTGGGTAAATTTTTATTTCTGTAAATTTGTCAAGTTAACGATTAATTCACGTGTCAATTGTAAAAAAATATCCCACGGTTAATTTTTTATAATATTTAAAGTCCGTAATCATAGTCAGTTTACTATAATTATCAATCAAATGAATGTGGGTTATGTTGAATGAGTAACGAATATAAGTGCACTAAATCATCATAATCATTAAAATTGTTACACACGAATGTATTCAATCCTAAAATAAGTACGTATCAATGAAATACAATGTTACATAAGTATATCATCTTATTATCCCACCTATTTTTGAACCGGTGTAGGCGGAATTTAGGTTGGCTATGTAAATAAATATTTTACAAATGGTCAAGATGAATGTAGATTTTATTCTTCTACCTTCTAGAATTGTTAAATTAGTTATAACACAAAATACAGACAATATTACCATCATTAATTTTAAACCATCATTTGAAAAATTCATTCAGAATATAGATATGATACATGGCTAGAGAAACTTTTTGGCACATTCAAGAGGAAATCCTCTCGAAAGCTTCCTTAATAAAAGTTTGATAAATAAAAGCATTAATCAAATTCTTGCTGTCAGTTGAATCAAAAAATCTGCGAAGGTAACTCAAAATGCAGAAGCTTTCATTTCAAACCGATGCTGGGTCTGTGTAAGGATAATGTGGTCTACAAAACCTTCCCTTTGTCTTACCAAAAAGCAGCAGTATTAGACCGAGCCTTGACTATACAAAGGAGATAAACAATAACTGAAAAACCTGCATTACGATTCTGCATGGTAAAACATCCTAAATTATTAGTGTGAACAGTGCAGAGGAATGAAATATTTTTCCGCGTTTTGAGAATTCCATTTATATATATAAGAAAGCTTAGCTACATTACCTAACGGACACAATTTGTGGCAAGAAAATAGGTGGGCTTTTAAACATCAGTTTATTACCCACAGTATTGTACGCATAATAAGAAAAGTATACGTATTCTCAATTCCTGAAAACACTCGAAATCTTTGCATGTACTAGCATGCTTTGCTGCTCGCACACATGAATTCACATTTATTCATTTTCAGGTACATGTGATGGCACGTGGAATATGGTAGCTTGGGTTCAGTACCTTTTTGCTGCATACTGCCAATGTTGTTCGGTTTGTTGAGGACTACTGATTGTATGGAAGCTGCAGAGACGACAAAGTATTCATCTGTGGTTAGAGAATATTATTTTAAGAAATAAGGTAGCGTGGCATTATCTTCTAACGGACTCTCAAAAAATGCAGAGCTTGGCTTGGGCATCTTTCTGGTTAGCTTCAGTCGTGCAATAATGCTACTTACGAGTAGGTTGCTGGTTTTTGTGGCTGCGGAATTTTTGCTGAAGAAGTGTAATTTCTCAAACAATGGGTTTTCTCAAATTCTCTAATAAAAAGTGTAAAATGTTCTAAGAAATACATATTTTTATCTCTTGTTTTAAGTTTAAAAACAAAGAAATTTTTCCACTCGGAAGTTTCGTAAGTCAAAGTTTTCTTCGTAATAAGCAGTTTGAAAAAGAGACCAAAATTTGTAAGTTATTCTAATTTATAAAAATCAAATAGTAAAAACTCATTCGTGACAGTGTTTACCAAAGCACTTTTGACATGGTAAAAAAGGTGTTTTAAGACTACTTCATACTTTAGTAAATACAATATTTTTTTCGGTTTTTGTAGGTTTCTTATTGGGGATCTGAACCGATCGAGAATGAATTTATTCAGCAGTGTTAGCCGAGGAAGGACATATCGATTAAGGTAATAAAAATAAAAACTAATAAAACGGCATTGCATTCTTGCCAAAAGATTTTACAAATTACACGGCAAAAATGTAATCTAATCAAATATTCTCATTTGTTTAGGTCCCATTTTATTCCGAACGACTGGATTTCCTAAAGGACAACATTTCTAATATTGAAACTATCATGGCTGGATTACAAAATAGTTTGACTACAAATTAGAGGAAAATTAAGTGATGGGCTAATGTCAATTGTGGTAGCTAGTGTAGCTACATTTTTAACATGAAACTGATTTTTATTTTTACAGTTTGGTCAACTCATAAGGCTATATATTTTGGTGTGTTTTAATAATGCTCAGCTTTTATTGAGGTTATAATCAATCGTCATTTGCAAGCTCGCACAAAAATCTTATTTTGATTTTTGTTAAAAATTTAAAGTGTGTCCATCATCAGTTTGAGCTTTTTTGGACGATTTGCAAATGTAAATAGCAAGTTTCAGATCAACATCCGTAAAAAAGTAGAATCAGCTACTATGTAAAATAGAATATTTTTTTGGAAGAAACGAAAGTTATAACTGGCTATAGAAAAGTCCGAAGTTGTTGTAGGGTTTTTCAATTTTTGCAATCTACAAGTTTACTGTTAAGGTATTTCAGCAACTTATTTTGTTATTTTAAACTATATACATCACCAATGACCAATTTATTTTTTATATAGTCTTTAAATGAAAGTACATTAGTGGTCCATGCGATAATCATGATCATTAACATTTTAGCTTCAAAGGCATACCTTTTTAGCCAAAAACAGAAAATGTTGATGCTCGGTTGATAATTTACTGGTTAACCTTAAAATTTTCTTTTATCAAGAAATATTTGGCTATGTGTGAGAGAATTTAAGTTGTTTAATAATGCGCAACGAATTTTCGTTTAAATGAAACGGTTTTTTGGTTTACTTCTAAATATTAATGTGCCTTATTTGTAAAAGGAGAACGTGCCAATGAACGGAAACCCAATTTTCAAATGTCACTGATAAAACCTGTCAAAAATGATTAGTTAAATTACGAAAAAAATTTCAAAAAAACCAGTTAGCACTTGTGTTAGTTTTCTTATTGGGTAACAAACTTACATTTCATGCCAATCAGTTAGTACATCGAATTATTGATTCCAATTATTCCAAACGATTGGATTAGCGATGGGACAACATTTCTAACTGTAATGACTGGATTACAAAATAGTTTGACTACAGATTACAAGTAAAAAATAAGTGGTGGGCTAATGTAGATGTTGGTAGCAGGTGTAACTACATAACTAACAAAGAAACAGATTTTCATTTTAGAAGTTTGGTCAAGTAATAAGGGTTGTGGTTTCGGTTTTATTTTAAAAAATAGAGTTTTTGGACGATTTGCCCAGTAAATAGCGAGTTTTAGATCAATACCGTTACAAAAAAATAAGAATCTGCTAAAATGATAAATAGAACAATTATTTGGAAGAAAAAAAGTTAGTGCCGACAATGACGAGTCTGAAGTTTTTTTTAGTGTACTGCAATGTTCGATATAAAATTGCTGTTAAGGTATCTCAGCGATTTGTTTTATTATTTTATTCTTAATGTATCACCCAGTGACCAATTCACTTTTGTAGGGCCT
>JAQFXM010003112.1:0-21520 GCA_034693345.1 Entomobrya multifasciata | reverse complement strand
TCTGGCATTAGACGTAGATTTTTTATGGATAACCAATGCAGCTCAGAATTTGTCATTCTATACATAGTTCTACGTACATACGTGTACGCTATATGAAAAGAATATTCCTTTACCATTTCTAATATACTACTCTTATTGTAAATTGATATAGTTTGTTTGTGAAAGGGTGGCGTTGCACTGCTTTTGATAATGGGCCTATAAATAGCTGCATCCTTTTTCGTCTGCACCCTCAGTAATTCTATAAAATACTCTTTGAGTTAAAATACGTGAAAAGAGTCTAAAAAATTTGCTCGTACGTATTTTCGATGAGAAGAACTTGATATTTTATTATTACCAGCTTATTCGAAGAAGGGGGAATAGAAGTTGTTAAATTAATATGTATGTTATTGCCTCTCATTATTGCCATTACGGCAACGCCTATCAATAAAAATCTTTGTGATTTATAACAAGGAAATAGCCAATTCGAACTTTGATTGGTGGCTGTCCATGTCATGAACACAGTTGGAACTTGAACAGTCTGAAATCTTAATATGGTTGGAGTTTTATGTAAGCATTCGTAGCTTTCAGTTATAGCGTTGATCCGAAAAGAAGTAACATAATTGTTTGAAGTTTGATTCTCCAAAAAACTAATGTGTATATTTTAACGTTTTTACAGTCAGTCCATTAGAAGTGACAATCCTCGGGAAACGAAGCCACATCACTGCTGGGAAGAAATATGATTTAATGTGCCAGTCAATTGGTTCAAGGCCGCCTGCACACATCACTTGGTGGCTAAACGGTCGGAGACTTGAAAGCACTAAAGAAACGGTAAGGGGAAATAGTGTTTCAAACTTTTTCCTATAATTTCAATGTCAGTTTTCATTTTCTGATTAAATTTTTTGGGAATAAGATCACCCTAAAGATATTTTTAGACGAGTACGTGTACGGATATTACTGCAAAACGTTTTCTGAAACAGGGAAAGTATAGGATACAATTAAATTCATTGAAGTATACTAGTTTTAAAATGATACAGCGTTTATGCCGGGATATAAGAAAATTTTTAAAAAGTAATTATATTTTTGAAAAATTAAGATCCATGCAGCTCTCAAAAAAGAGTTTGTAAAAAGTCTAAAAGGATAGAAATTACACTTAAAATAACATACTTACATAGGAAAGATTGAATTTTACGTCATTATTATGATCACTTTCTGTGATGTGGTACTCCGGTTAAACTTGCTAATAAGATGAGAGAATTACTTGAGTGCATTCTGATGAAATTGTGACTTGCATTTATAACTTATTACTGCTTCACATCTGCACATACTTCTTTCTGGCAATATTGCGGTTGAAAATGAAAGTTTTTATGAAGAGAGAAAGGACGTCATCACAGAAAAAGATGATTAAATATTCATTAGGAAACTTGGCTCGCACTGTGCATAGCACCGAAGGTCGAACAAAAGAAAGTCAACTTGGTAGTGGCTGTGTGTGCTGACTTTCAATGTAAAAGGAAATACAACCACGACCTTTGCTGGGATATCTGCAGTAGCATAATTCAAAACATATTGTACTCTGTGTAATGCACCACATTCGAAGAGAAAAAAGTCCAGGCAGCAGCATCACTACACTAGTCATGTCAGTAAATGAATTGGTAAACTAAATGAAATATGGACGTCACGAATTAGGGTCATAAAATGTCAGAGTGTTCACGTTTACAGCGTGAATGGAAAAGTTTATAAAAAGTTATTCCACAATCATTCAGTGAAAACACGAACAAAAAAGTTTGTTTATGAAAATCACGAACATTGTGAAGTGCCAAGTTCCGATTTAACTAGTTAACTTAACTTTCTCACGTTATGCAACTGCAAATAAATTACAATTTCAAAGGACGCATACAATTAGGTAATTCAAAACTGAGGTAAGCATGCATGTGGTCAACATAAGGCAAGTCTTTTTTATAAACATCACATAAGTAATATGTTTCATAAAACTAACCTTGTGAACAAACTCTTTGTTTCCTACTTATTTTTCTCTCAATACAGTAATGAATTCACTTTTTACTCAGAAAATAAGCTCTTCATGTTAGATTTTTCTTTTGATCAATCCATTTTTATAATAAAACAAACTCATGCATCATGGATGGATACATCATCAAAATCACAGAATTCATCAATATCAATGTTTCTGTTTTTTCCTTTTCAGACGGCGAATAACGGGAACGCCACGAGAAGCACCTTGTCTTTCGTTCCAAGAAAGGAAGATTCTAGCAAAAATTTGACTTGTCGTGCTGAAAATTCTATCATTCCCAGTAAAGTTCTCGAGGATGGTTGGGATCTACAAGTTCAGTGTAAGTTTAGCTTTTACCTCAAATTGTTCATTTTAATTTTTCTTTGGGGTATATTGCATTCTTCGGATTCTTTTTCGTATAATATTAGCAAAAATGTACGCAGATAAAATGATTTGTATAATGCTAGAGTGCATTGTGTAATCACAATAAAAAATAAAACAATTAATACATTTTGGTAAGTTTTTCCAACATTTATTGTTTATAAGATGTGACCCTTAAATCGGCCAAAACTTACATAATATGTATGGCAATCACCTCATCGTGTTTAATTTAATCTATACATTGACTCTGCTTGGAGTTTGATTTTATTCAGTACAACACAACGCAAACAAAGTTTGCTCATTTTTGTTCCTTTGCTTCTTTGTCCCTACTAACACAACCATGCCATACCAAGAACAAAAGGGGACTTTTATAGCCCTGAACTAAATAAAACGCTAACAAAGAGAATGAGAGACAAATCATGTTCCAAAAATAGGAAATACCTAACTTGTACCCTGGAACAAACTTTATAACATTTCATTTTCTTTCTCTTTCCTTTTCTGACACAAAAGTATACTTTGTAGTGAGATTGAGGTTACGTGCTAAGACAGTGAAAACACACACTTCTATTTTATATGTTTACACATAGTTTGCTTCGTCTGGCATAATATTCTATTGGAAACCTTCTCCCTCCCCTGTAATATATAAACAAAGTTGGTTAAACGAGGAATGTGTTATTTAAATTCTTGGACAAACGAAGGACATATTGGAATAACAAAAGATAAAACAATGGATAAAGAAGGTTTATGTGATCTATTCTTCCCTTCTCCTTGTTCTGCTTACTTGCCACTTCCACTTTCTTTAACTTGTTGTTGTTATTTCTCCGCTTGCCCTTGTTCACCTATCCCGTTCTCTTGTTTTCCCTGTCTAAAAGAAAGTATTTCAATGTTATTCTCTGCTGTTGCCAGCACAAGTCGCACATCAACAAAGCAACTCAACGGCTAGTACAACACAACAAAATTCTCATTATTTTCTTTCTCTTCATTTCACTAAGATCGTACACAGTATAAATGATACAGGCATGCATATTGCAAACTATCCAGTTATATAATATACACGTGCATATGTGCATTAAGACACCGCGATGTCACTTTTAAATATATATCGGTAATTGTAACAGATAAAGGAAACAGTATATACAGTTTCCTCCGTTATTTCAGCCATATTACATTAGTTTCTTCAGAAACTCATATACAAGTAACGTAAGTAGAAAGTATGTACCCAGTACCTAGCTATAGTCAGTACCAAATGGAAAAGATGAGCCAAAGAGAAGAATGAAGAGTTTCTTTAATTTTACAAAGCCAAGTGAATAGTTCGGTTGGCGTTTCCCCTTTCGCATTAGCAGATCTTCTTTTTCTCTTGTTTCCGTTATTTGCCATATACTGCCATTCATTTATGTGCATACTCAACAACTACGCATGTATTTTTATGTATTGTTGTATGTACATTTATGTATGTAAGGCGGTTGTGGAAGGGAAGATAAATCAACTCACGTTTCTCCTTTCTCTTTTTCTGTGTTACTGCCTTTCCCAACTTCCAAGTTTTTTTGTGTTTCACCAGCACAGCCAGCTATACTCTTTCCACTTGATTCCTTTTTTCTTCTTCTACTGCTTCTGTTGTTAGAGAAGAATGAAATCCTTCGTATGTTGGCAATTTTTCTTTGTCATGAGGTTATTTTGCCAATTTTTTTGTTTGCTTTTTTCCCTTTACGACTGCTACTCCTTTTCTGTAAGTTTCTTTACCACCGCTACTTCCACATCCAACTTAACGAATGAAAGTGAAAAGAATAAAGGGTGAGCAATGTAGGAGTTTTTTTTGTTAAAACCAAAATATTTACTTGAATGAGCACTACATGACATGCACAACACATTTTTTATACTTTCCCTCCCAACAAAATTGTGTCGTACTTGTTGTTATTTTGAGTTTAATGTTTATGTTACCCCTTTTGTTGTTACACAGAGAAAGTGTTTTAAAATAAAGAGTGCATGGCATAATCTTTGTACCTCTAGAATGTTTACTTTTCCCTCCGACAGTCACATTTAAAATAGGCTCATCATCATTTCCACAAGCAACAAAACAAACACTCTAAACGTGTATAAATGTTTTTTCATTCCAACGTGTGCTTATACCATTAACTATTTTTGTTTTTAAAAAAATTGCACAAGTGCAGACGACCCAGTTCCCAGGATATTACGCAATAGTAAAAGAGGCCATTAATTTTTAAAACGTTCTGTACTTTAGCATTTGTCAAATTAATGTATGTTAGTTCTGTATAAAACAACAACATGTATAGCTCAAAGATACGTAGACAACAGATCACATGATGCATGCACGGTTCATTTGAACACACACGTGCTTCCTTACGTGGCTTTTTTCAAGAGAAAATTATACTACAATCATGCCTCTTTGCTTTGGTCTATTGCATGCTACTTCAACCAAACAAAGTGGAAAATCTATATATATTGTCTCACGAAGAAGGCAATGAAGAGGAAGAGACGAGGTGATTTTCTAAGAAAATTTCTGTGTCTCGCAATCTTCCTCTCTGTCGTCGTCTATTATTCCGCTTTTTATCATTCATTCATTCATCCCATCCGACATCACCATTGCCATCATATTCAACAGCCTATACAACAGCGCAAAGTAGCAATATTCTTTACTTTCTTCATTTACGCTACCCTTTCGTTATAATGTTTTGTTGCATATTATATTTGAGCATGTTTCTGTTGCGCTCCTCCTATCTTCCTCAATCTCTCGTAAAAATAGACTGTGCGAGATGCATAGTATGGCAAGAAGAATAAGAGTTTTGTGTCGTGTATAACGAGGGCAAAATGAGGTCGTTCGTGACCTTACTACAAATTTTACACTGCTGAGTTCTCTATGATGTGAATGGTGATGGTGATGGTGATGCGATGATGGTACTGTGATGCGTCTTCAAAATTGTAGTACTTTTTAGTTTTGTATATTATGTTTTGCCATGTTTCCCTATTTTTCAGTTTCTCCCGCTCAGAAATTCGCATTTATTTGTGCTTTGGAAGAAAAATGCTCCCCATTTGCTTTATCGATATTCAGCTGGGCATCTTTTGATGATGGTTCCCCATTCCCCATACTCAGTTTTCCCTTTTATTCACTAGAAGAATTCAGTTTCCTGTTTTTTTCTGTTAAAGACATGTACTTACGTTTCCATCAGATCGCTTTTTATTCGAGAAAGGAAATTGTAAAGATGAAATATGAAGACGTGGCAAACAGCGAATCAAATAAATGACTAACTCGTTGCCTCATCAATCGCTGTAATAATCCTTTTGGCGAAACATCTCATACATTCATTATATGCGTTGTTTTTCTTCTCCAGAAATATGATGATTAATTAACTTGTTTTCATTTTAATCTGTTGTTTTGTAGATTTACCAAAAGCTCATCTAAAATTGGGCTCATCCCTGAGTGGTGATCACATAAAGGAAGGCTCAGATGTCTACTTTGACTGTGTCATCGACGCTAACCCGCCTGTCAGCAAAGTTGACTGGCGTCTCAATGTAAGTTTCAAGTGTATTTCTGGTGAAAAAGATGTCCGATTTTTATTCTACTGCCACTTGTTATTTCTTTCTAAAGAAAACGTGTTATGAAACTTTGTTTTAACTCTTGAGTTTGAATGGTTTTTCATTCTTTTCTCAACCACCTTAAAAGGAATCGAGTCACAAAAGTGCTTGGCATTTTTTGCGTCTGTTGACTGTTGTCACCTTATGCTGTCTGCCACCATCGCGTCGTCATATTTTTGGCTCTATGTATTAGTTATGTATAAAAAAAGAATAACCTGTTAAAAATCGAAAGTTTTGCTTGTTCCAACTCATTCCACTTTCCACCCAATGCCACCGCTGTTCTAGCAGTGGTTGAATATAGGGTTGTTAAATGAAAGTTGGAACGTTAGCTTGTTAAATCTTTTGACAGCTTAGCTATTTGTATGACAGACAGCGCCAAGAAAAAAAGCAAACGTCAGAGATAAAGGAAATAGTATGAATTGTGATGTGATTTTTCTTACTTTTTCGAGTAGATGCAAAGGAATTTTTCTTTTATAAAAACTTTTTTCATTTTCATCTTTTCATTTATCTAACAAAAAATCCCACAGATCTTCTCAAGTTTTATGCAAGCTTCAACGATTTCCCTCTCTCTGGGAGTTTAGATGTTCCAATTAAGTTGAAAATGCACTTTACAAAATTATAAAAATGTAGCAATGAAATTTATAATATGGACAAAAATATAAAGTATATTTATTTTTACGAGAGTATTATGCATGATATAATTTATTGTTTTTAGGCTAAGCCACTTGTGCACAACATCAGTGGGGGCGTCATCATTACAGATCAAAGTTTAGTTTTACAAAAAGTGACAAGACTGTCTGCAGGAAATTACACGTGCATCGGGCGAAACACTGAAGGTGAAGGAGTCAGCGAAGCGTTCTCCTTGGATGTTTTGTGTAAGTTTAACTTTCATTCTGGGAAAGTTTCCAGCTTTACCTTTCACATTTCATGAAGTCTCTGGAGGAAAGATCAACAAAACGCATAAATAAACTTAAGCAAAGAAGATTGTATTGCTGTTGTGTTGATTGGTTGACTAACTTTAGTTTATTTACTCACTTTGTGACTAATTTTATGACTTTTACAGATGCACCCGCATGTCGACCCAATCAAATTCGGGTTCATGGAGTTGCCAAATTAGAGAATGCCAATATTAGTTGCGACGTTGATGCAAATCCCCCCAAAGTCCAGTTTCGATGGACGTTCAACAACTCAGCAGAGAGTATAGACGTTCCTGGTCAGCGATACAAGTAAGCAACAAAGCGGATATTTTAAAGAAATAATAGTACCCTAGCTTAATTGCGTAGTAGACTGTGACCGTGTTTAGACTAAGCTTATTTTTAATCCAAACTACACCCATAAAATGAACATAATCGCAAGGTTCATGATGTGTATTGTTACATGCTGTCTGACGGTGTTTGTTATTATTGTTCAGCAACGTATAAAATCAGATATTAAATTAACCCTTTTAATGGTTTTGCGTAGTTACTAGTATCAAAAACACAAAAACATCATATTATAAGACACCAGCACTGCTGCAAGGACCATTTTGTGTAAATTGTAATAACAGGGAACAGCGCGTTACAAACTGGCAGTAAACAGCAGGTGGGAGTGTTTTATATTTCCTTTTTACCATTTCATAAACACATAAAGCTACACACAGGTCAGACTAAGCTTGGCAAAGAGGGATGTACAATGGAAACACTGAGTTGCGAAAGTATTGCCTTAAATTTTCTCCATCTCTTACAAAGATTACCGTTATTATTATATGACTCATGAAACAATATTTATTACAATGTTATATTGGATACTTTGTCGTTGTCGTCATACCTGCTTCCTCATGTCATGTGGTTTGTGTAATCTAATAACGTTACGTTACTGTTTCAATGCCAATATTATGGTGTTTACAAGACGCTTTGTCCATTTTGACGGACTCTATACTTGTAAAATTTTCATTCGTGTACCGTACACGTGCAAGGTCATGACAAGGGTTCGCGGCTCCATATGAGAATGGAGAAAGCAGCCATCTGTCTAGTCCAACTGGCAATCTAAAATATAAATATTTTATTTTGTAGCGACAATGAATGTAAGGTTTTTAGGGGACGCCAAAGAGTGTTTCCTATAAATATCTTACAGGGTATGCAGACGCTTTTATATTACTATTTAATCTGCTACAGGTGAAGGTATACGTAAGAGTGTATGTGTTCACAAAGAAAGAAACAAGGATAGAAAACATGCAAAGAAGACTAGCGAAACTAATACCTGAAAACTGTCTTCAATTTAAAGTTCACCTTGTTCCTAATTTGTCAAAGGAAATCGGCAATAGATTCAAATGTAATGAATAAATATATTCGATCTCAAGTTATTTATATTCAATTCCAAGGAAAAAATCGAAATTAGTTTTTACATTCCATGATTTTTGTAATGAAGCTTTTTCAGTTAAGAAGTGTGTATGTCTAGAAACTTTTAAGTTGGCTGGTTTATGTTATTTTTCAACTAATTCCAATAATTAATACTAGTTTGAAGTTAAATCGAAGGTGAACATAAGTTGTTAGTTTCTTTTTCTTCTTATGTGCATGACTATTACCATTAACCTCGATACATACCGAAATTTGCAAATAGAGGAGTAATCAGGAGATTGCATGGAGAGGAAAATATAGTCCAAGTATAATTTTTCAGAAATCTTGTATACTCACAAACATGCAATAAATTTTCCTCGATTTTCCCTCTGAATAAACACAAAAAAATGTCTGAATTTCCAAGAATATGTAGACGTTATACCTAATGTACAAAATGGCATGACGTGACACACATAATGGCCAAACTGATGTTTCTGGTCTAATTAATTACACTTTCGAGGCGAGTGAAATCGATCAATAATAAAACACACCATCAGGGAATTCCCCATAGTCCAAAAATCCATCAAAGCGGTTGTACTATAATTTTCGTGAGCTATTTAAAAAGCATAGTACATTTGCAGCAACAGTTTTCCCCCTATTTTGAGTTCTGGTTACAATCAGGTTTTCCATACAAAGTAAGCCGGAAGCGAAATGCGCATTACGATTCCACAAGTACTTCGTTTTGTATAAAATCAGCAACACTTTCACCTTTGAGAACATAATTACTTTTGAGCTTGCATCTATGCAACAACGTGGTTGGTGAACTTGTAGTGCGTTGAACTCACAAAATGTAGAACTCGCCACTCCCTTTAGAACATTCTCTTCAAAGCAAAAGATGATGATGATTATGTTGCTGTACACTAGAAATGTATTTATTTTTGTTTAATGATGATGAAAGGTATTGTTGCATGAAAGAAAATGAGCTTGCACGTGTGTGTGTGTAAATGTTAGCTTATCCTTAATTTGCATGCACAGTGCAGATATTATGCACTAGTATTACTTTTACATGCATCAGCAGTCCGCAAATAGGGGATAGCTAGTGATGAAGATGATAGGGGACAGGAACAAACACTGAACATTAATTCAAAAGTGTGTACTGCACGGATAAACTATCAAAATTATGTAAACTCACAAAGGGTGTAAATGCACAAATGTAATGTAAGCGTTCAGCTTACCTTGTTAGTTTCTACCTTTAGGGCACACACCGCCTGGCATTTGCATATGCGTTTTACTTTCGCACCTAAAATGTTATGAAACATGAACACATAATTCAGATAAAAACTATTTAATATGGTTTGATAAATTCATACTTTTAATAAGACCATTTGTAAAACTGAACGCCGGGTTTAATGCGTCCATTCCAGAGTCCGTGAAAACGTAAATTCATTTCTAGGTTTACTTTGAAAAGTTTGATGAAAACATGAGATTTATAATTAACCTTTTATTGTTTATTATGATCTTGGTTTTGTAAATGCACCGAATATCACGTACTAATCATTTACATTATCTTTATTCAAAACCCCAGAAGTTGATTCAGTTATGAAAGGAAATATGAAGGAGAGGCATTATTGCTGTTGTTTCCTCCATGTAATGTATATATTTATTTCATTCTCATCCTTCTTGTAGTGCTGGTGTTTTGTGAGGGAAAAACAATGTGATTGAAATGAAAACAATCTTGTCGGTACAATAAGGTTGAATATTATCATTAGCATCATCATTGTACACCACATTATACGAAGGAATAATGGGAAATACTACAGGAAGTTCCATTATTATTAGGAGCCAGTTAGGAAAAGAAAATGCATGCTTGTTTTGTTGTTGATGATGATCATGATGACATGCAGAAAATGAAATATCGCTTTACGGTGTAGTGAACTGAATGAAGCAACCAAAAATCTTAGTACTCCATAAAGTATTATAAGGAAACAGAGGTAAATATGATTAATATGGTGTCTATATTGTAGTGCTGGTAGTTACTTGCATGGATTATATAATGGACGTGCATATTACCATCATCGCTACTCACTACCTAATCATTTTGGGAGAAAGTATACAATTTTTGGTAAAACAGAAATGTTTATACTTAATTGTAGATATTGCTACATGCTAACAGTAAGTGTCATTTTTCTAGCAATATTATTACCACTACAGTTTGGGTAGTACTTTGTGTATGACCATGAACTGGGTGATATTATTATTATAAAGAGAACGAGAGAGAGAGGTGAATGTAGCTCTAGTTATATACGCATATAAATTTTCACTTTAGGATCCATCCGTAATATTGGTATTTGACCCTTTCAGTTTCCTTTCCACCCTTTTAATGCTCCAAAACAGCTCAGCTCCGATTATAATGATTATGATGTGTTTGCAAAGTGGTAACAAGGCAAGAAAGAAACAACATGAATGGGCAACTCAATAGATGGTGAGCTATAACATAATGTATATAGTCATAGTCATGAAATAGAAGTCAATAACAGCTACGTATAAATACATAGTTGTTGTTAAATTTGGTAATAATAATCGCGGAAAATATCAGAGCAATTCATTCAGCTTATTATTATTGTTCCGCCAGAGGAGAGAGAATGAGTAAGGAGATGAGACAAAGGAAAGGTACAAAGTACAAAATATAATTTTAGGGAGAGATGCTTTTGGCTTTACATTAGTTGGGTTGGCTGGAAGGAGGGTTGCTGTTTTTAAAGGCAACAGATCGGCAACAACGACTTGCTCTTTCTCTCTAGTCATTGCTCACTCTGCAGGTTGTTTTTGGTAAAAGGGAAAAGAGGAAGTCTCCTGGTGCAGCTAAATGAACTAATCTATCAAAGTACTGACATTAATAACAGCGTATACGTTGAATAATACTGTAGGTGTTAGCATTCGTTAGTGGTTTCTTCGTTTCCGTGCATATGCAGACTTAAAGTCAATATAGGTACCCGCTATGCCTTGTATTTGTGTTGTATACCTAATTTATATTCATTCATAAAATGCTAAATTCACAACAAAAGTGTTAATGTCAAACGGTTAGTTTTCCAAAAACACACAAATGAATACACGTAGAGAGTATTAGGAAAGTTTCTCTTTGATAAGCAATGGGGTAGGTAAGAAAGAAAATGTTTTTGAAGGAACATATACACAACGGATATTTTATTATCAGCCTGCCTTAATCCAACTCACAACAAAATGAAATGCGCAAAATGCATGTTATTGCAAAGCGATGTAAAACAAAAGGGGACGGGAAGAAATTAAGATGTATCAACCAAAAAGTGGAGAGTGAGAGGGAATAAAATGAAAAGGAGGACTTTTTCCACGCCGCAACAAGAAGGAGCAAAAAGGGGAGACCATGTGAATTAATGATGATTGTTACAAAAGGAGTAAGAGAGTGGAATACAAAGCATGTCATGGATCGTTTCGTTATGCAAATTTTTAGAGATATCTTTGGTAGAACCAGTTGCTACCACCAAAACATCATCTAGTGCACTATAGATGTTATTACGTCATAGAAAGTACCACCCCCTTGTAAATGCCACGAAGTAAAGTTTTTTATAGTGATGGGATGTAGCAAGAAAATAATATGCATATTACGTAATTTGAGAAGACTCTGATTCACTTAAAATACATTCTTGAATAAAAAATGTAATCTGGGCTGAGCCACATGAAGCAAAGTGAAAATACTCCAGAGAAATTGTAAAGCAGTTTATTTTTAAACGGTGGTAGCGGTTGGTGGCAGCATCGGAGATGTTCTGTGAGGAGAAATCCTAAACCCATGATGAGGTTTGAGGTTGTGTAATTTCCAATTCTGTATAGTGGTAATTAAGCAGGATAAGCAAAAAAATGTAATCGAAATTTAAGAGTGGAATCGTTTTCACTATAGAACAAAAGTAGATTACTTTTGTGGAGAAATGCAGAGATGTGTTCGTTGTGCGCTTTACACATACATGTATTATTATATCCAATCCAATATCTGGATTGTAGGGTATGTATGTTAGTTATCTGATGATGAAAACTGGTATATTTTGTTTGGTAAAAGCAAATTAGAAGCGAAGCTTCGATGAAAACCACTTTGTACACAAGAAACCGAGAGCATTTCGTATCAATTACTATGATAGTAATTAGTCTGAACCAAATGAACCACTCGTTTCATTATTAATTTTCCATAAAAATTAAAGTGAGTAGAGCAGATTTTATTGATATTTAAAAAATAAATTTCAAAAATTAGTTAAAGGAACAGGCTTTAATTTTTTCGGTAATAGTATTGAACTTATCACAGATTATTGAAAAAAACATTAGCATTTGTTGGAAGCTTTCTTAGAATCAATTCATTTGAGTCTTCCTGAGGTTTCTAAACCCACTAAAATACTCGGCTGAAAGATTTATTTTTCAGTGATTGCATTCCACCTTTATTCGTAAAAATGAGTATTTTCAACCAGAGATGATAATTTCAATAGCCTATGTCCAAAAAAGGCTTTTTTCCGTAGTGCAACAATACCTGCATATATCTTTTCGTGATTCAGTGAAGTTGGCCATAGTATGGCTCAGTGAACATTCTCATTATTCTGTCTGTTTAAACGCAATATTTACTTACATTTTGCTGGCAATATGAATATGAAATGCGTATACGAAGATTGTAGACCTTGTAACACACGAGATCCAAACAAGTTTAGTTTCACAACATTATTTTTCCATATCATATCCATTTCTTTTCCGCCGTAGTACCAGAATTACAATAACAATATAAACTTATTTGGCCCGACATTGTGTGGTTGGCTCCTTTACATTTTTATTCCGGCTAAAAATGCAGGTTGGCAGACGAAATAGCAGTATAAAACGCTCTTTACCTTGTCTTGTTTGTGTTGTTGTGGGGTTGAATCAAAACATTTTTTTAGATCTCCCACTTTCTCCTGGGCATGCATTTGGTTCTCGTTATTTCATGATGATGAGACGATATTATGTTAGTGGTTGCGGAAAAGTAAAACGAAAGTATATGGAATAGATAAAAAATTCTCTGGAAATGACGGGAACGACAAAATTCGTAGATCGTAGAGTTCTTGTCATCGTTGTTGCATGCCTCAATGTTGCTTGGGTTTGAGTTTTTGGTCTATGTGCTTGGGTTTTTCTACTAGTGTTGCTTTAAATTTAATAATATGGTAAAAGCAATTTACGGAAGCCTGGTTGGTATAGTGTACACCTTATCTACCTCTCTTTTTTGTCCTTTAACTCGAAAAGGGTTTCAAATTTTGTGGCGATGTAATATAGAATGGTGTATGTATGAGAGAGAAAAGCTTTAGCTTGTGCAACAGTTTACTTCTTAGAAAACTCAGAACGTGTATCCAAATTCCAGCTACAACTTATAACTTTTTCGTGGATTATATATCTGAGTCTGTAATAATATTATAAATCTAATAAAATAAAACAAATGCTACTAATGTCCTTGATTGCCAAAATGCATAGTATATAAACGTATATAATCTATTCAATACGGTAAAATCTCTAAATTGTCCAAATGCAAAATCTGACACCACCACAGAATTAGAATACTTGATAAAATTTTTGGGTGATCATGTTCAGTGAATTTTATACTAGTTGCAAATAGTATTTTCAATTAAATGTATTCCCGTCGGCCCCAACCCATATTCATAATCGCTTTTACTTTCATCTTGAAATTTCATAAACTCAAAAAAGATTTTTTGTTTTTAATAACTAAAATACTCTACTAAATGAAATGCTTTATTTGTTTGTACTTTTTCAGGAGCGTGGGTACCCGCAGTGTAGTAACTTACACTCCAATGACTGAACTGGATTATGGAACCCTTCTCTGCTGGGCCACGAACAAAATTGGGGACCAAAGAGTGCCTTGTGTTTATCACATTATTGCTGCAGGTAAGACCACAAACTGTTTACCCATGGTTGGTGTTAGCAAATTTAAGTGTTTTTAATGAAGCATGTTACTAAAATTTGAAGCATTCTCTTGCTCACTCAAGAAAAAAGGCTCATAAACATTTAAATATTATGAGATGCATGTCATGAAAAAAGCACACGACAAAGAACATCCAAACCCTACACCTGCAAAGGGTTTCATAATGTACACATGTAATTCAGTTTGTATATAGTTTCATTTGAAAAAATGAAATAGAATTTTCGCTTTATTACCATCAAAAATAGATAACAGTAAATAATTAACAAAATTAAAATGAAGTTTATAGAAACTTAATCAAAGAAACGGGTGAGGAGGGAGTGGATAATGAAAACAAACATTTTACTGTGCACAGTACACCGCTCTCACACACGTATACAATACATACTACGTAGTGCAGTGCAGTGTTGACTATGAAATGCCCTGAGGGAAATAGTTAGGTAAATGTAAAACCGAATTACATGGGCACAGAATGTCATTAAAACGTTATTATTAATATTACATAGAAGTATACCTAGAGGAAAGTAAGCACCACACACGTATTTACTTGTAACATTGTTATATTTCGAAAACATGCTAAACGCAGCTTATCCCTTATTTGCCCGTCCAACGAACTCAGTGTGGAAATATAATGCGTAGAAAATAGATTTTAAGATTAATCACGTACTCACTATAGTTAATTTCTTTGCAGACTTTGATCTTCTTTTTGTTAATGAGCTCACTTCATGAAAACATATCCAGATATAAAAACATCAACCAAACTTAGTAAAGTTTTAATTTAAACTTATTAGTTCATAGTTGGTACGCATGAATTCAAAACTGAAATGAATAATGGTAGCCTTAGATGTAACGAACTTTTTGTGCCAGAGCACCAAAACCGTAAGCGTTTATGATCCATTATTATAAATTGCGATTTCATTGTGCTAAAGTGTAAAATTAAAAAATAAATCCAGCAAAGAATTTCGCTAAAACTGATGTATAATAATACGCAGAATATTCATGCAACCTAGAAGACGATAGTGATACAGAGAAACATTTAGTGTTTAAGAACCTTTCTTCAGCACCAATGCTCATAGGGGTTAATAATCTTCCGTGAAAAAAGGCATATATTTTATGAATAAGGCAAAATTAATTAAGTATATTTTTATCAGAAGCAAAAAAGTATATTGAAAATTGTTTGATGTATTCTTTGAAGTCTTATTTATTATGAATACTGTGGAGAATTTAATGCAAAATGTAAACAAAGTAACAAAGAATAGGGAATTTGTTTTTTAAATAATAGTGATAGATGTGTTCATAAAATAAAAAATGCAAAGAGGCATGAATTTTCAAGCCTTTTTATTGTGTGCTAGCACCGTGAAAAGGGAATTTTCTCTTTTTAGCACTTTGACAAACACGCTAATTTGCTATACATTTTTTGCGACAAAACTACGTCGTACTGATGGCTCAAGGGTCCAATAGTAATTTTCTTTATGGGTATTAAGCACATGTCATGTCATGCAGGTAGGTATGCAAAAAACGAAGTACTTGTCCAAAATACTTTTTTCATAGAAATAATGAACACCAACCATCAACCTGACACAAAAAGTATCAGAGTCATTTCCTCCGTTTCTCGAAAGTTCTTTTACTTTGTTGTTTAGCAAGACTTGCCGTTGCATGTATACATTTTAAAATGCTGTAGATTTTTTATATTCTTTGGTTAATGCATAACGGGAAATAGGTTTGTTACACACCCGCTGAAAAGTACCTATGTGCATTTCTAATTTAGTCTTTTTAAATATAACTTTTCAACATCGAAGGGAAAGTTTTTAAACATCAGAAGGAGTTACTTTTCTCATGTTACACACAAAGTAGTACTTTCAGGAGAAAACGGCTAAGTTCTAGGTTCTCTTTTGTGACGGTCTAGTACGTGAAAATTGCAATTGCAAAGTTTAAAAGATTTTTAGAACTTGATGTAAAGCATTAAATACAGGAAAAAGACTAATGTGTGTTAGTAAGGAGGGGGTTTCGGTGAATTATGTCGAAAATATTTTGTTGGCTGTTTAGTACATTTATCATGTTTCATTTTTGTTCACAGACACTCATATAAGCAGTGTTTTACGTTCTGTGTGTGAACCTGACGCGTTTAATGACATTGAAAAATATGATAAAATCACAGACGCCGTATGATGAAGTTTAAAATTATCTTAAGTAAGCATATAAATAGGTTTCATACAACATTTTATAATTATTTACCTGCTTTCATTTTTGACTCGCTCGGCGCCAGACGACATTAAGTTAAGATTAGGTAAACCTGCAAATATCATAATCACGACACAACTAGAAATCGTTCACAATGTGATCCGGTGTTTTTTAATTAGCACAGGCGACTTAAACACAATTTAAATGAATATATTGAAATGACAAAACTATATTAATCTCTTTTTTTCGAATTTACAGGTAGACCAGATACCGTGCATAATTGCACAGTGGCCAACCACTCGACGGAGTCTGTGTTCCTTTATTGTACCGAAGGATTCAATGGTGGTCTGCTGCAGTCATTTATGTTAGAGTTATTTGATAGTCATTACAGTAAAATACGAGCCAACATCACTAACATTATTCCTGCATTCAGCGTCACTGGCCTTGAGCCAGGCCAGTCATACGTGGCTAATGTGTATGCCATCAACAACAAAGGAAGATCAGAACCAACCACGGTGTCTGTGTTCACCATGCGAAATCCTGAAAAAATCCGAACAAGAGAATCAGGTAAAATGGCCGAATTTTACATGGATCTCTAACGAATAGCATTCCTTTTTACCGCAACGTTGATCAACTGAACCCTTTGAACTATATTATTTAGAACTTAGAACGAAGTTATATTACACAAGCGAATCTTAAATTGTAAAAGTGTTTAATGTTAATGTTATGAATGATATGCAATATTTACATGCATCATTCATAGTTCATATCAACGGAGTAGACAGGACAGAATCACCATGGATTTTTTTATTTAACACGGCATATATGCCTTTTACACCTTGGTTCATATAACGCGTACTCGTGGTTAGCGATCCGATCCGTTGTACTAAGGACTGGATTAGGCGAAATCGAACAATTTCATGTACAAATTGAATGAAAGCTTGTTTGCCATTTTAAAAATTTACATGGATAATACCAATTCATATCGTCACAGATCGCAACAGATTCAGCAGTTGCAGATAGTGATACGTCTATATAGGCACTTGTTTGTATAATCTTGAGCCAGGTGGTGCAACGGAGAGCCGCTTTAACATATCCTCCCATATGGTCTAGTGGCTAGGATAGCTGGCTTTCACCCAGCAGGCCCGGGTTCGATTCCCGGTATGGGAAATAATTTTTGCTTAATTTTCATCTAAAAATCTCAAAATATTGTTTTTGGAAATACCGATCGGTGATTCATGTTATTTATAGCTTGTGACAAATTGGTTTCTTTGGCTAAGCGTCTTCTCACTTATATTCTTGAGGCACCGAAAGACTATAGAGCGAAAGCAGTTTATTAAAGCTTTCAACGGAAATTATTCTCTATCAATCGTGAAATGATGGAACGCTTTTAAGCTGAAAATTTGGTTGCATAATGTTTCAAAATAAAAAAGTGACATTTTTTAAGTTTCTTCATTGATTTAATTTAAAAAAAAAGCTTTTTCAGTTATTAATAATGCAGTGATAAATCATTGTTTAAAAAGGAAAGTTATAAAGCTATAATTTTGCGTAATTTTAACAATTTTTGATCACATAGTATGATATTATAAACTAATTGATCATTGTTGTATACTTTGCTTCACTTAAAACAAAGATTAGATAAACACACTACTTGAAACATGAAATATGAATATTTTGATCCAGGGGAATATACATATTCGCCAAATTTATCTTGAAAAGTGAATTTTAGCTTTATCAATTTTACTGCACTGACAATAAATAAACTATACTTGTATTACGAACAATTGCTAATGCTATTACTTGTTATTTCTCTATGAAGAATAAGTTAAAGGGTTTAGGTACTAAAGAGGTCAATTGTTTGTGTTTTTTCTATCTTTCTAGAGAATTAAAATGCAAAATATACATGATCACTATATGCTCAGGTTCCAACTCATTCATATATTCACTTGTAGTGCCAAGAAGTTAAGTTGGCAGAATTGACCCTTTTTTGTGCATTAGAAATGAAAGCAACTAAATGAACAATAAAAACGCACCTGTATTTTAAGCAAAAATTATGTCATTCATGTTATGTATTTTATGTGAAAAATTTGAAGAATCTCAATATTTTTGATAAAAAAATTATGCAAATGTGGTTATTCTGTAGATCGGTAAATTCTATAGAAAGAGTACAATTCTTTTACGTCATCGAAGCAATTTTAAAATTTAAGTAGTAAGTAAAAGCGTGAACTTACTTGTCTTAACGTATGAGTATTTAGCGAAACTAGAATAACGAAATAAACAACAATGGAATTTAATGGAACACCATGATATTGAAATTGCAAAGGCAAGAGGGTTTTGTTTAAGTTCAAGGTACTAACTTTTTTTATTGGAAGAGCAGTTTTGACATTTTTTATTGCAAATTTCGTTTCATTTCACCGGTATTCATTGTTCGTAATAATTTCAATTTCAGTTGTAGTTAATTAGCAATTGCGAAGTCAGAACTTAAGTCATCATCATAATATCAATCATATTCCAATTTCGGTAATTCCAACCTGCCCAAAAAAGCTAGAAGTTGTCGTTCTCCCTGTAGTACAATTGAGCGAAATAATGGAATAAGTAATAAAGGAGTAATATTAGTATTCCAGTTAAAAATAATTCACTTCAGGCCAAATTAGCCAATGTGATTATAAAATATCCTTTTACTATACTAAATGTATGTACTTAAATATAACTAAAAAGGATGGTCTTAAATAGTTAAGTTTATTTTATAATAACAGTTGTAGAAGCTGTGGTTGAAAATTTAATTATGAAAGCATGCACATATGTTGCATCAGGGGAAATCCTTTTCTGAAGTATGCAAAAAATTGCAATTGTAATACTTGGAAATTGTGGCATTAGAGAAATTATACAAAAAACCTCGGATGTTACTCAGCATTACTATGTAGACTGGGTTCCAAAAATAAAATTCAATTGTTCAATAGTCCGTGTTATGTTTCTAAAATTATATTTTTCCCTTTTATATTCCAAATTATTTGCAGTACTATTGTGTTATTTTTTTTACTGAATTTTCCTTGAATTGTACTATTCAGTTTTTACCAATCCATACATTTAGATGAAAGAGATTTACAAAATTGTCAGTACCATTCGTAACTAAATTCGAGGGTCGTAATTCAAAAGATCTAGTGACGAAAATACTATGATTTTTAAAATATTCCAGTTCGAATCTAGACTCAGTCCAAGGTTCTTCAAGGTGAAAAATGAATCTATCAAGCTTGACGTCAAGTTCTATATTTAAAATGCAACAATAGACGGTCGTTCATGCTACATTGACGCAGGTTATAGACCCAAACACTTTGATCTTATTCCTTTGAATTTTGCCATTAAATAAACTATTTTTCATTGAGTTTTCCTTACAGGAAATATTTTCATTGGTTAAATTATACCCTAAAATAAAACATAATTCGATCCTTGGATAAGAGCTACAATCACAAAAAATTTACAAAAAACATGCAACTATATTTCAATGAAATCATGTGATGTTTTATGTTTTCTACATTGAACTTCAATCAACCAGGAAGATCATCGCGCACTGATCAATTGTCCAGCATAAAATTGTGCTTATTTCGACTTGTTGACTTTGTAAATACTGCTTTAATATTCATCGGGAATATTCTGGTACAACAAATTCATAAATTTAACTTACATTACCAAACAAAGTTTCTAATTTGCAATCGGAATGTCCAAAATGGCGAAAAAGGACTTACCCCATATCAAGGAGACGACCGTGTCTTCGGTGAATTTGAATGTCCAAAATGTGAGCGCCAATGGTTCTCTGGAAATAGTTGGGCAGACATGGGTCAAAAATGTTTAAAGTGCAATACAAATGTTTACCCAGAGGATCAAGTGAGCTATATTTGAAACCTGTAAAATTGTAGTCAAGCGTTTTAAAATGTTATAGTTTGATTGAAATAGTTTAGAGAGATTTAGAAGGAGGTATCAAGGTTGGCGACAAACCTCATTTAATATCCCTGTGCGAAAAATGCAAAGTACTTGGCTTTGATTGCAGTATTTTAAGAAAGGAACCGGAGGAAGCAGTTGGGAAAGGAGCTGAAACTGGTGGAGATGGGGCTGCAGGAGCTCGGGCTGGAAGAGCTGGGGTGCCACTTCCAAGAGTTGTGATGATGAAAAACGCAGTACTGCAACGAAATCTCTCTTTAAGAATTAACAATAAAACAAAGTTGTTTTTAATGATGGGCTTATTTAGTGTTGAGGTATATTCTTGCTGTATTTGATAAGTTAACAATTTATGTGCTTAAGAGAAGAAAAAATAGAAATATTGCAAGTTTCGATAAACTTGAGTTGTAGTGCTTTGCAATAAAACTGTCCTATCCCTAGGTTGCATCAACAAAATATTGGTTTTGAAAAACGATTTAATTTCAATTGCATATTAAATTTATTCCACAGTAGTGACCCCTCTAAAACCTAAATGCAATATGCAATATGATAATAAAATATCATATGTCTTATTACATGCAATGTCCTGGCAATATTTTTTCAATGATCATATGTGGGAAACTGTTTCAGGCAGCATTTAGCTATTGAACTTGTTTAACAGCCAAATGTTTAGATTTGAATGTAGAGGGAAAATTAAGTAATTACTAGCTTAATTATTTTACTTATTTATTGATTTCAGTCTTTGAGAAAAGCTTACACCAAGCGGTAATTTTTATCAACCGAGTATAAGATATACAAAACATATTAGTTCGCATCTACATAAATATATGCTAAATAAATAACAAAGATGATGGAAAAACCAAGTCATCCGTAGTTCAGATTTCAGTTAAGAAATTTGTATTAATATATCTTTACAACAAGACTTTATTTTAAAAAGAAGACTTAAACTTTAAATGATTTTCGTAAAAATGGGAAAATAATTTAATTAATATTAGCAATAAAACTATTTGGCAATTCGCACTTAACCAATTTATAAAAATACTACTTTTAGTAAATTAGACAAAAATAGTACAACAGTAAGTAATATTTGGAGCCAATTTAAAACTTGAGTACTGTTTAAGTATATGTTTTGATATTGCCATGTTTGTGTACTTCCTATGGAACATT